>OX632367.1:14290257-14347757 GCA_951751655.1 Ophion costatus
ATATATATACACAGGGGATCCTCCACTATAAGCACTATTCCCGCTCGGTGACGCGGATTTAGTCGCTTTACAGCTTCTCTCAATAGAATGCACAAGTCGAAATAGTAGCGCGAGACCTTCTTACCTCCCCCCACATCCCCCTTTCTCTGGCTCTTTATCTACCTACCTTTTTCACTGGCCCTGTCTTGCTCACACGTATACACTCAACAAGACGAGATTTTGTATATACATATATATATATATATATTATATATTATATATTATATATACACAATATATATATATATATATATAGATATATATATATATATATATATATATATTGTGGCTGTGTGTGCGTATAATGGGAGCCAGAGCCAAAGAGCAGAACCGTTCGAGAGTGTCATCTCGTTGGCATTGTTATCCTCGCTGTCGGATTACCGACGAATACGTGAGGATCCGCTATTCGACATGCATTTCAACGTTTTCGTTCAGCCTGCATTAGTATTGCTAACCCGCGAGTATACATTGTACGTACATCAATCGGGAGGCGTTTTACGATTAATATTACACGAGCAATTTTTTTAATATTTTAATTTTTTACATCTACCAGCCTATACAGTGTGCGGCGTATGTATTTTATACAATTACATGTAACGATCAGTGGCTGTGTGTGTACGAAAAACAATATCGTCGAAAATTGGACAATTTCCTCTCTGTCGAGTGGCCTCATGGTGCAATTTTTGTTTCCTTCGTATTTTTCTGGGCACGATGAGACGATGATACGATTCCGAATAATTATACGGTAGATTGAACTCGGAGGAGAAGTAAGAAAGGGTATGAGATATATTTTTGTGTGTCGCTCACTCTATAGAGATACACGCGTATGTGTGTGCAGATAGGTAGGCCGGTGCTCGAGACTCCGCAGCGCTCTTCTCCCGGTGTTTTCGCGATTCTCCGCGGATACGTGTAAGCGACTCTCCACCCCATTGTCAGACCCGGAGGGCTTCTTCTCTCCTACTCCCGGTGCCCGTGCAGACACGCATTTGTTATCCTTTTGAATGAGCCCAGGGCCCCGCTATTATTTATTCCATTCTTATTTTTTGTCAGACCAGGCCCACCAGGCTTGTACGCTCGATTCCGTTGCGAGCTTCTTGTGCCCCGCATATGTGTGTGTGTGCATAGACACGGGGATGTACGTGTGAATATGTGTGCGCGAGAGATATAAGTCACACCGGGCGAGCAGTGGTTCTGTCATTTTTATCGCCTCTCCCTGAATTAAGAAGGCGAAACGCCGCCGGATGTTCCAGCTACGAAAACCTCCTCCACCTCTTCCCCCCCCCCCACCCCTCCGCCGCCGTGTCGCTTGCCCTCTGCGGTACCTTTTCACTTGCCTCGTCGCGCTTTCCTCATCGTCTTCACCGCATAGTATGCATATATGGACGAAGACCACGAGCCACTGCAGCCACCATTATATTATCGCATTAGCGCAGATAGAACCGTGAGATTAATTGGCGAAAGTTTGCTTTCTTTTTTTTTTCGGCTTTTTACTTGTGGAGATGACCCGTTGGTGACCCTAGACACTTTTTTTTTTTAGCTATCCGAGCTTTCCTTGCTTTTTTGTCCTCTTCTTGCTTGGTCGTCCCCTACGCGCACCGTATCGTCCGTCAGGATCCAATAACATATTTGACGCTCCGCGGCAGGACGAGTGGATGGTCCGTCGGCGAGCCTCTCTCTTTCGCTCCCTCGGGGAAGAGGGTCCGCGCGAAATCGGATTGACCGACGTCCATTCTCTCTACCGCGAGTCTCGCATATTGACTCGGCTCGCGCTTCGATTTCCGCCCTCTTTTACCACACACACACACACACACGCCCAACATGTAAAAAGAAATCTTGCTAGCTTTTTGGTTGGTTTTTTTCCTTCGTGGATGATACAGTCCGGATTACCGGGATCCCTTCTTATCCTTCTTCTTCTGCTTCGTTGGGATGCTTTATTTCGTCAGTCCCTCCCGCTTCGGGCTCTAGGATCGTTTGTCCGATGGAAACAAGTTGCTGAATATTGCAGCGTTATTAGAAAAACAATAGAAGCAACGTTGATACTTTTTCCCCACGACATGACAGTACTGTGATAAGTAAGAAGAGACATTCGAAATTCCCATTTAAAAAGAAACAAATGGCTGGTCAACACATGGATTTTTGGCGGCAACAATTAGGGTAGCAAATAATTTGTATTTTTTTTTTATTTTATTATTTTTTTATATTATAAATTATTATTATTATTATTTATATTATATTTATATTATATTATATTATAAATATAATATAATAATATTATATTTATAATTTTATTATATTATAATATTATTAAATTTAAAGATCATGTACGGTTTTTGAAGCAAAGTATTTCCCTTTTTTTCAGTAATTAACAAAGATATAGCACTTTGAAATTGTTTTGTTCGGCTTGGCAAAAACGCGCTGAGAGCATCCGAAGCTAGCCGAGCGATCTGTGGGGTCACCGTTTGACAGCCGGTGTATGAATGACTCGTGTAATATGAGTATTTTGCCAACGACGGCTGTGGCAAAATCGTTAGGACTTGTTTCGTTGTTCTTTGTGTAAATACAACGAGAAGTGTCCCTAATAAGGTATTTCTGAATGTGCCACAAGACTCGAACCGTCGAAATATGTGGTTCGAAGCAGCACGAGGTGTCAACCCGAAATCAGCGTCCACTGATTTTGCTGCGAAGACCACTTTGATGTAAGTGTGAACGTGTTGTAACATAAACTTAAGTGATTTTTTTTGGAATTGCGTCTTTCTCAATTTGCTTATAATACGTAGTGGCAATAACTGACAATTTATCAAGCCTCTCCTAAGCTAAAATCGTTGCTCCAAAACTCGATCACCATAAAAATATTCATTTGAGATGTAAAACACCATCAAATTTCACTTCTGTGTACACTTGCTTGGAAACCGTATACGAGGTTTGTTCGAGAAAGAAGGTGACTTTTCAATTTTTGCCGGCTACTTACGTTCGATTTTCGATTTTTTTTTTTTTTATGTTGGTACACGTGTCCCCAACATATGTTGACATTATCGGCCATTTTGCATATTTATTTTGTTTTTGACGGATATAAAGGTTAGACGTGTTTTGGTGGGCTTGGCGATTTTTTGGTATCGATTTGTGGCAGAACAATTAATGGCTTTTGCATCACGATAATGCACCTGCTCACGCATCGTTGCTTGTTCGTGATTTTTTGGCCGATAACAACACCGTAATCATACCTCAGCCAACGTATTCACCGGACTTGGCCCCCTGCGACTTCTTTCTGTTCCCAACCCTGAAAAGACCCATAAAAGGACGGAGATTTGCCACGATTGAGGAGATAAAGACCGCATCGCTGACTGACCGCTGAAGACCGAAAAAGCGCTGGCACAAGTGTATTGTATCTGAGGGGGATTACTTTGAAGGGGACTAACTTGATATTGATGTGTAAATAAATATTTGGTAAATATTCGGAAGTGGGGCTCCTGCTAGAATCAGGCTAATTTTTTTCAAGGGTTCGAACAAACCCAAACAACCCTTAAAAACCTCAAACAGCCCCAAACAACCTAAAACAAACCCACACAAGCCTTAAAAAAACCTCAATGAACCCTAAACAACCTCAACCAACCCGAAACAACCTCAAACAAACCCAAGCAAAAATTCGCCTGATTCAAGCAGGTGCCCCCTTTCCCGAATATTCACCAAATATTTTTCGAGATAAACACAAAGTTACCTTTTTTTAACGAACCTCATACATAGCCTATTATTCGGTCGCGAATAAAACGGTGACGTCACAAGCGCCAGTGCCGATAGCATGCCATTTCGCACCAACGTCCACAATTTGAATTATCGTGCTATAAAATCAA
Source organism: Ophion costatus (assembly GCA_951751655.1). Taxonomy (NCBI): domain Eukaryota; kingdom Metazoa; phylum Arthropoda; class Insecta; order Hymenoptera; family Ichneumonidae; genus Ophion; species Ophion costatus. Next base: position 14,294,145 of record OX632367.1, read on the forward strand.
TAATTATGTTTAGAAGTATTTTTTAAAAAATCCTTTTAACATTGTGTTTTATTATCACAAAAGATCAGTTCTGGAAAAAAGAATCGAACACTTTTCTTTAACAAGTCAATTATTTGTCACTGTTGGAGGATAAAAAAAGCAATTGATCTCGCGTTGCAACGCGATGAGCGACAGCCCCATTTTTTTTCACACACACTCTACTTGAGTAGTATGATGATGAGGCGAAGCGTGGTTTCTTCCTGTCTTTTTCTCTGTCTCTCTGTCGAGGGGCGAAAGTCTCCGTCCTACACGTCTCACGGGGCGAAGGGGGTGTTTTCGGTGGGCGTCGAACGCGCCCTGGTGCGACGTTTTCCGAGTTGCTCGAGATGGAGGACCTCCGTGTAGTGCGGGAGCGCAACGGTACTACACACCATTCCTCGTTGTGGCTCTCGTGAACGAGAAACTGCGAAAAGCTAACTCTCGGGGATGGTATAGCGAAAGAAAAGGAGAGGAAGTATATACATGTATATGGATATAGAGAGGGTGGGTGTCGCTGGGTGAGCTTACAGCGCAGGGGAGAATAAATTGATTTCGTTGACTCAACCAGCCGTAACGTCCCCCTCGGCGCGATATCAACCCTAAGCCACGGTTATCTTTATTTAAGCTTTACGAGGGCAAGAGAGACCGACAGCGAGAGGCGGAGAGGGACAGACGGTAGTAAAGTATATTACTGTACAGATCGTGTACAGGCTTGGCCATGCCTCGAATCGAGAAAAAATGCCTAGATTTATACTTCCATGAGAACGGTTTTGTGGCTACCGTACTCGGTTTCTTCGCGTCTCTTGTACTCGATAACTATATGCAGTCCTCCACGCACAAGTATGAGAAAGGGCGAAGTCTATTCAGCTCGATCATTCTCCCTCTATCTCCATTGCCAATGGGTCTCAGTCAGTTTCTCGTTATTTTATCACATTCAAGAAAAAGGACGTGTTGAAATTTAACATGATTTGTAATTGACCCCAGGAATGAACACTATATATATATATATATATATATTTGTGTGTGTGTGTGTATTATTAGAAAATTGTTCTTTCTTATATAGAAAATATAGAAAACTAATTATTTTTTTGAACCAACCTAATATATATATATGAATATATATGAGGTTGGTTAAAAAAAAAAATGTTCGCGGTACTCAACGGAAAATCTTACTACGTTATGAAAAAGCGATTCATACAAAATTTGAGAGGTCTAAACATTTTTTTAGATAGTGCTCAAACGACTTTTAATTATTTTTTTTCGTTTTTTCGTCAATTTTTATTCTTCATTTATTTTCTTACTCCAAAACAACGTATTACTCCAAAAGAACACGCATACTTGTTAGACGTTCAATGATGTTAACACCGTGTTCTTGTTCATCAAGTAGTTGATATAATTTTCACAACCGAATTACATATATTGATTCTTAATCTGCAAATACAAATTGTTTATGGTAAAAAAAACGTATTTAAATAAAAATTGTGTATTGTTACAGAAAAAATTTAATCAAGACTTACATTGGATCGCGCACTGACATTTTCTGCATCGAGATAAAAAAAAATTAATACTCCGATAATCACGAAAGAAAAAACATGAAAAAGGCGTTTGAGCACGCACTAAAAAATTGTTCAGAAGCTTCAAATTTTGCAAAACTTTCTTTTTCTTAACATACTTCAATTTTCTGTTGAGAAAAAAAATCGATTTCTTTTAAGCACCCTAATACATATATATATATATATGTTCATATATAAAGGGACCGGAAGCCCGTCGCGGTTATTCTGACAGAGATAAGTACAGAGCTCGGTTTGTTCGATATGTTCGTAACGAGGTAACATAGGCTCGATCTCGTTGTTGGGTCACCCTACACTCGAATTGCCGTTTTGGTTGCGCCTATCACATGGGCTTCCGTTGGCTCGTCCTTGCCAAGGATTTTGATGACCACATATCTGTTCGAATGGACGAACCTCTCGACGTTTCGACAAGCCTCCTCCCTCTCTCTCTCTCCCCCTCTCTTTCTCTCTTGAACAGTGGTCGTCAATGGTCATGCAAGGGTGGCTGCGAGGGGATCCTCTTTACAGAGGCTGAGAGAGAGAGACGTGTTGTATAACGTGTGTTGGAAGCTGATGCCTCCAAATCTCTCTCTTGCTCGCTCTGTCTCGTATTTGACACCAGTGCTGCGTGTAAATAATGGCACGTGCGAATGATGGTCTCTCGTTAATATAATGACGCGTTGAACCCCAGCAGCCCTAGAATTTTCTTCTATATATATATATATATATATATATATATGTGTGTGTGTGTGTGTGTGTGTATTTACATCAGCGAGCTTTGACTGCTCTTATCCAGCTCGATTCAACTGCTTCCCTTGTTCCAGCGCGTACGCAAACACGCATCCATTTTTCACTCGAAAAGTCTTGTCCATTTACTCCGTGGCCCTAACGCCTCCGGAACTCGTATCTGCTCAGATCGATATATCTTCTCGATATTGAATATCCCAACTGAATACTTTGACAAACCGCTTTCTTCTCCTGCCAAAAATCAATACGCGAACGGAAACCTTTCATCTTTCAATATAATTCGCTTTAATCGAATTTGCCTCTTCTCATACGAGACACATCGATAGATCTTGGTGTTTTTCAGCGCTCGCATGCAGCCCGTGCTGTTCGAGTGTATATACGTAAGTACATTGGCGAACGATACGTCGTCCATTGTCTGGGACAAATGGGAACGAAGCGTGCGCATGAATACATAGTACAAAACCCTTGGAGACACACGAGATATGGGAGGAGTCGAAAAGAACGTATGAAGAAACGTCATCGCACGTACGTACTCTTGTACACACGCATACACACGTAGACCGAGGGACTGGTGTACGCAAATGGGCCAACAGCGCTATTCCTGGGAGGGATATTATATATACCGTACACTTTACACTATAGAGGGTATACCCGGGGCAACCTAATAGTTGGCGGAGCCTCGACAATATTATAATAATGAAGCACGTCATTTCTCAGAGTGTCAACTGCACTGAATTCGCAAGGAGCTGCGGATGGTACTGGCACGTAGAGAGCTCGACTCGTGCATGCTGTACATACATATATATATATATATATATATATATATATATATATATATATATATGAATATGTGTATTACCGTAAATATATACACAGATAAATGCACGTGTGTATATCCATATATATATATATATATATATATAATAGACGTATATGCAGCATCCCCGAGGTATGTATCCCTCGATGTATACTCGAGGGAGTCGTCAAGCTCCCGCATTCAGCTCTCTCTCTCTCTCTCTCTCTCTCTGTCTCTCTGGCTTGGCAAGACGGGGCTGGGCAGGGGTCGAAGGGGCACGTCGTGGAAGCTTCATCAGCGGATATTAAAGGATTTGCATCGAGTATTATATTGTTATAGTCGTTATCCACAGCACTAGTTTGAGCCTATTGCCAACTCGTGTCTATATCCCTTGCATTCTCTCACCCTACGATGTTCTTGTACAGTCGTACGCCGTAAGCGACACCTCCTCCCGCCCCTCGCGCGTATATCGTGTACACGACGGCTCTAATGAAACGAGCCTCATCGTGCACAATTCTCGATCCCTCGTCATCGCCGACCGTCAGGCGGATCTTCGCGCAGGCAGGCTTTTTCCATAAGTTTCACGAGCACGACAAACAGATGTCGAATTAATTTTATCGGATGCACTCGCAAAGCTGCGCGGAAAAGTAATTAACGATTTCTTTGGAGCGTAGCTGGGATGCGCGTGAGCAAGGTTGAGAATGGAGGAATTGTATAAATTGCTATCGATATAAGGCACGAAAACCGGCGTGCACCCCAAAGAAGGAGCGAGAGATGGAATAAATTAATCGAGCTGCGAGGGCTTTGCGTCGGAGCGCCGTGCTTAAATGCCACCGTAGCGGTGTAAGGAACAATTTGAATCTCCTCTCGTTCTGGAACTGTGTGTCATCAAATACCGTGTACGTACATACCGTTCAGATGACACTGTGAATTGAGGAAGGAGGATGGAGAAGGAGAGCGAGAGGGAGAGAGAGAGAGAGAGAGAGAGGGAGAGAGAGAGAGAGAGAGAGAGGAAGGGCTCGCACGATAAAGCGAAAACGTCCAAGTACAGTATCGAGGTGGATATGGAACCGGGAGGGGGTGAGAGTTATTCGCTAGGAAGGCAAGCCACGCATCTGTGGCCCCTGCGATTGTCGAGGGTGTTTAAAGCCCCGTTCCATTCTGCGCCTTATGCATAAGGGCGCGAGATTCGCACCTCTCTCCCTCTCTCTCTCTCTCTCTCTCTCTCTCTCTCTCGCTCTCTCGGAGCACTAACTTTATTGCTACCCAATTTGCTTATTAACTCGCAGTTAGCCGCGGCTGTGCGTCGATTAATTAATAGTCGCCAGGAGCCGCCAGATGGAGACACGCCCAGTGGCGATACGAAATTTGTACATGTCACCCAGAGAACGTGGTATCGTTTGCTCATCGAGATAGTTCTCGTCTGGCGAATCCTCGTCCCTTCTTGGGCTGGTGCTTATTTTTTTTTTTTTTTTTTTTTTTTTTTTCAATCGAACGTTAAGACGGACGCACATTTACAGCGATAAAAAATCGATTTCTTTTTTTTCTTCTTCGGACGATAAAACTGTACATGTAGAATATTGACCGAAAGCTTCAAAGCTAAATACGAAAAACTTCAAGGCCTCAGGCCACAGTAACGGGTATCAAATCATGTGCGAATTTAACAATTTTTTTCGTATGAAAAAGTGATTCACTCGAAAAATTAATTACACATCTATTTAGTGTGAATTTCGAGCTGTTAGAATTTTTTTTTTTCTTCGGTGCACAAAATGGCTGACTGCTAATATTTTCGTTTCTTATCTTTTTTTAAGGCATTCCGCGGCGTGACATTTAGCATCCACAATTTTTTACCTAGAACAAAAAATAAACATTTTCGTCAATCTACATTGGAATACCTCGAGAAGTACGTATGGAATTTCGAAAATATTGTTTTATTCAAAAGTTGTAGGTATTTGAACTTAAGAAATTAATTTTCAGTGAAAAATTACGTTATAACTGCTCATAAACTGCTCGTAAAATGAAAAGTTTTCGATTAATCAGAAATTCCGTACGTACTTCTCTGCGAAATGCAATCAGGAGCATAGCTTTCAAATTTGAAGTAAATCGAGTGAAAATTGTTGATGTTATTTGTCACGCCAATGGGAAAAAAGCTGTTTCGAAAAGTTTCGAGTAGTCGGCCATTTTGTACATCGCAAAAAAAATCCATATTTTCTAACAGCTTGATTTTCATACTAAATGGATGTGTAATTAATTTTATGAGTGAATCACTTTTTCATACGAAAAAAATTGTTAAATCCGCACATGATTTTATACCCGTTACTGTGACCGTAAACATTACGGCCCGTCAACGCTGTGCCTCACCGCTCGGATTCGGGGCGGGTGTAAAGTTCAAACGCGTTTTTTTCAAAACTCCATTTTCGAAATTGGCGCAAAGGGTTACTCAAACACTATTAAGCCGATTGAGTTGAAACTTGGCAGAAATAATGATAATATTTATACCTTCTACTTGACGAGAATTGTTTTTGCAAAATTATAATAAAAAACTTCTTTTTTAATCCAAATTTTACAGAAATTATGCATAAAGTGTTGATTTTTTATTGTAAATGCGTGTCGTTATTTTAAATTTGTATTCATTTTCATTTCATTTCAATTCAATTTGTATTCATTTTCGTCATTTTCATTACTGTCATATGGAAACTATACATGTTCTAAGTGAAAACATTTTGCATTTTCTTGCAAACCAAAGTCTACGGGAAGCTCGACTGCACGCCGATTCGCAACGCCCGCGGCAACCTTGCGTAAGCACTGCCACAGCTCCGCCATTTTGATTATAAATGAATTCCAAAAAATAGTTTTGTATACTTAAATACGCTATCCAATTATCCCTAAAGTTTGACAAATGTAGAATAATTATTTCTTCGTTTAAAAAATCCTTCAAAATTGCTCAATTTTTTCCTGTCTAAATGTATATCTCGCCGTTTTTTTGGGCCAATTGTTTTTTTTTCTATTGCCATTTCCACGCGTTCGACCGTGGTACACTTGTTTCCCTGTTTGAGAGATTATGGTCATTGGAATTCTTGAAATATCGAGGGGCACTAGCTTGCTGCATAATTTTCACTTTTGGAATCGTTGCTATGAATTTTTTAAGGATACGGATATGTGCGAGAGGGCGATATCTGCGGATGCTTATGGCCGGCCGGTTTAAATCAATAAGGATATGGCCATTGAGTCAGCATGCTGGTATACATGACTATAGATTCATGGGGCAGGGGGAAGAATATTTCAAAGATCCGGTCGGTTTATCTCCCTCTCTCTTTCTCTTTCTTTCTCTCTCTGTATCTGCCTGGACCTTTTGATATCACCCTGAAACCCTAGATCTCAGTCTATTTCTTTTTTCTCGCATTCTCAACGCACCCTCTCTAACTCGTCTCGATGCCCAGCCGGCAGAATTTTCCTTCTCTCTCTCTCTCTCTCTCTCTCTCTCTCTCTCTCTCTCTCTCTCTCTCTCTCTCTCTCTCTCTCTCTCTCGGATCTCCTATACACTATGCCACTTTTCAGCACTTATTCACACTTTTATTATCTCGTGGGTGGCTGCTGCTGCTGCGAGAGTGAAACATTTTTTTTATCGCGACTTACCCCCGGTGTGGCACCGACACGGGCTGTAAACTTGCCAGCTTGGTTCGCGATCTTCTCGTTGGCTCTTTTCCCCTCATCTCTCTCGCTCTCACTCCTCCAACCTAAGACCACACGGGCCAACTTCACCATCCGTGTTCTCCTCATCCCTTAACGCGCACCCTCTTCCTTCTGCCATCTTCGCGCGCACGTCACGAGCTTCATTGTGGACCAATCGATAAGATGCGTCTCTCTCGACGTAGCGCTTTTTTACCGTTGTTTTCGGTTCTTTAAGGATGTTGAGTCCCTATGAAACATGTTAATGTTAATTGTTCAATAAATAGCTTCTTAATCGTCATGAAATTTTTACACGACCTCCTGAATACTTCATGTAAAAACATACCAAATTTTCAGAATTCTATCATCATTACTTCAACCTCCTTAAGGGTTGAAATAAAAAATGATAAGAAAATTCTGAAAATTTGGTATGTTTTTGTATGAAGTGTTTAAGAGGTCGTGTTAAAATTTCACGACGATTAGGAAGCTCGTTATTAAAAAATTAACATTTTGTTAAGAACAATTTTTAAAAGAAATGAAAAAAAATTTATCAATAAACTTCGTTTTGTTTCCGTTGCTTTCAGTATATTGTAGATATTATAAAATTGAGAGGTCAAAAAAAAACTTATTGCAAAGTTACATCAGTTTCCATAAAACAACATTTAATTTCTGAATGTTAATTGTTCAATAACGAGCTTCCCAATTGTCGTGAAATTTTTACACGACCTCTGAAATACTTCGTACAAAAACATACCAAATTTTCAGAACTTTATCATCATTCGCGATTTGGGACTCAACATCCTTAAACTCACCACTTTGTTCGCTGCAATTGTGAATTTCGCTCGTCCGTATATAATGTATAAATACTGGCGTTTACCTGCAGCTTCACCCACGTGAAAATACAATTAGCCGTAAATTTTCATCTCTGATGGTTTTCGGAGACACGTTTCCCGCGTTTAGCCGGCTCAATTTGGAGCTTCGACGAACAGTCGCTAATTTTCTTACGGCCTTAGGCCACAGTAACGGGTATAAAATCATATGCGAATTTAACAATTTGTTTTCGTAGGAAAAAGTTGTTCACTCATAAAATTAATTACACATCTATTTAGTATGAATATCAAGCTGTTAGAAAATATGTATTTTTTTTCGGCGTTGTTCGGCTCGTAGAAATTCAAGGCAATATGGACGCTACAATCTACAGAAATGTATTGCAAGACCGTATGCTCTCATTAGCAATGACGAAAATGCCGCGCGGTTGGGTTTCTCAACACGACAACGACCCCAAACATGCTTCACGTCTTGTAAAAGATTTTCTCCGAGGACGAAAACATCGTGTTCGAACAAAAAATCACCCTAACAAAGCGGAATTGTGGAATCATTTGCGACATGAGTCGGAAAACTTGCCACAAGAACGGATCTCACAATTAAGGGGTCTTTTCACTTTCACCGCTACAAAGCCGATTTTCATATTTTTTTTGTTAGGTTTATATTATAGATATTGATATAAATTTGTTATACTTAACGAATGGACTTTTGAAATATATTTAACAAAATTTGTTATGTATTTACGTCACCCAAACAAACTTTAAACGCGTTTTTCTCGAACCAACGTTTTTCGACGGCTTGATGATAAAATCTTCGAAACTACTGAACCGATCCTTATGAAATGTTAACCACATATTCTTTACAACTATAGCTATAGCGCATATCAAGTAATTTTGTTAAATTTTGATATGTACTATTTTTTTGCCAAAAACGGTGAAAAAGACACGTTTTTTGTTGTTTTTTTTCTTCTCGAAAAACGGGTTGTTTTTATGCACTTTACGTGTGTAAATGGCTGTAGACACTTTTTACACGTTTTAACGTGTTTAAAAAAATGACGGTGTAAAAATAACATGGATATATGCGTTCAAACAGCACACTTACCTGTGTTATTTTTTTACACGCGTTAAAACGTGTAAAAACTGTCTGCAGCCATTTACACACTCAAAGTGCGTAGAAACCACATGCTTATTTTTGCAGTATTGCATACACATGAGATGCGTCGGAAAAATGATTTCAATGACAAAGCGTCAAGATTCAATCGTCAAAATATATGTATTTATTGGAGATTACTTATACATTACGCTGTGTTGATTGTATTAATTATATTAATTATAAAGTTAATTTTATATTTAGAGTTTCGATAGTCGTCTTTTCTAAATACATTATGATGATGTAGTATGATGCGAGTAGGCACACGATGGATTTGTTGACCATGGGTTCCGGTATTTTCACCCGTATGTTGCGATCTGCTACCACAATTTTTATTATAGAGCTTGTGTGTGTATACTAAATCACTAAATGTCAAACCAACTAACGACTTTCACGTGAACATATGATCAATAGCTCGCAATTAACACACGTAAACTGTGTTGCTTTTTCCCGTGTTATTTTTGCTCGTGAGTTGCTGCCAACGTGTATTGTTTAGTTCAATGTGTGTAAATATGCGTCTTGTATGTTGATTCTACACACTCGACGTGCGTTCCAGTAAGCGTGTTGTTTATGGGAACAGCTACGAAGGTCTGTAATAATCTAATACGTAAAAATTGCACACTCACGTGTGTAATTTGAACGAATTGAGTGTTACCAAATGCATAAGTGTGTAGAACCAATATGGCAACGCGTGTCTCGCCTTTATGTTGTGTTGCTTCTACATACTTTGGGCACACGTCAAACACGCCTAGTTTCTGCAGCTAAGTGAATACGTGTTGTCACAACTCGTTAATTTTTTCCCCACCGTCGTATTTCAATGCAATAATCTTAAAAAACAGGATGGTCCAAAAATCCCAAGGGATGCGTGAGACATTCGTCAAGTGGAGAAGTGCTGAGTGGAGCCAGGACCGCGAGAAGTCGTTCTCGTCTCAGTTTGAGCTTTTCATCCCTCTCTTTTTCTATCTCCGTCTCCCGGTGAGGAGATCTCCGGAGGTCTCGGTGTGACCAACCTAACCCCGATCAACCCCTGTACACACATTCTTGTACACACATATGCATGTATACGTTATGTACAAAGAGGCGTACATATATCTATAGATATGTCGCGTCACGAAGGGCACGGTAGAAGAGACACGTACACGTAGCTCCTCTCGTGTCCCTTCGTGACCGTTTCGAGGTCCGACGGTGACCTTTTCTTCCACGCTGCTTTCTCCTCGCACAATATTAAACCGCATACATCTTCGGAGAGTGAGAGAGGAAGCTTCGATAGTTATTCGTGACCCTGCTCCTTCCCTCCTATCTGTCTCACCCCCGCTGTCACTTCGTCCCGTACGACACATTGTGACGTCGCCCATTCCATATTACATCCTCGGACTGCTCCTCGGAAACTCCCTTGTCCCCACATATTTTCCCATCTTTAAATTGTGCGCTTCTGTATACAGAGGATGTGACACACTCGTTGACCGGAAATCATCACCTCGGGGCGTCCAAACTTCCACTTCTCCCTCTCTTTGTGTAAAAGGAAAAATATTTTCACAGTCTCGCTCTTGCGGCTGGTTTCCCAGGGAATCCGCAAATTTGGATGTTTTTTTGGAAGCTTTCTCGATACGATGCAACGAGGAGGTGATTCGTTTTGGTAGAAATATCCGAAAATATCTGGTCGTGATTCTATCGTCATTGGATCCTTGATTCATCATAGGGAGAACGGGGTTTGTCGAATATATATATATATATATATATAAATGAGGCATTCCACGCCATTACGTTTGGCTGTAACCCTGACCATTTTTAGTTTTTTTGATTTTTTAAATAACATAGTATGCTATGCAGGGGGTATTTTCACAAATTTTACAAATTTCATCGCATGTATTTCAGAATTGCAATATTTCGAAAAATCTGGATTTCAGAAAGTTCGGAAACGTTCTAGCGCCGATATCTCTTAAATCAATCGGTATATCGCAAAATGTCTATGGATCGATTTTTTTCATATTAATATCATATCACATCACTTTCATGAAAAAAAAAAGGAAAAACATGTTAAATCATCGTTGTCAACATTCCTTCAGCGTGTAAAGTGAAAACTATTTTTTTTAAAGATGATTGCTTTTTTTTCAACAAATTCTGTAAAATAATATGAGGAATTATATGAATTTTAACGCTAGTCCCGTTGTGGGCCCATTTTTCCTTATATTTTTTTTTAAAATAAATTCCGTGTTTTCACGCAAATTTCGAGTGTTTCGTATGAATTACCAATAATTTTTATTACTAATAATACTTGTAAGTAATAATGATTGTATTTATTTGCAATTAGTAATTGTAGTGATAATGTTACAATTAGTAGCCCGATCTAATATGTTGAAGAATTGTTTTCCCATTACTTACCTTTCTCAAGATAAAAAAATATGTACTTAGTATTTCATTCATATATTCTCCTATAATGCATAATTTTTATTATTTCTTCTACGAAAGTAATGGAAAAATAATTCTAATAATAATAATTTAAGAGGTCTAAACATTTTTTTAGGTAGTGCTCAAACGACTTAATTTATTTTTTTCGATTTGTCGTCCATTTTTTTCTTCATTTCTTTTCTCACTCCAAAACAACATATTACTCCAAAAAAACACGCATACTTGTTAGACGTTCTGTGATGGAAACACCGTGTTCTAGTTCATCAAATGGTTGATATAATTTTCACAACCGAATTACATATATTGATTCTTAATCTGCAAATACAAATTGTTTATGGTAAAAAACATATTTAAATAAAAATTGTGCATTGTTACAGAAAAAATTAAATCATGTTTTACTTTGGATCACGCACTAACATTTTCTGCATGGAGATAAAAAAAATCAATATTCCGATAATCATGAAAAAAACATGAAAAAGGCGTTTGGGCACTTACTAAAAAATTGTTTAGAACCCTTGGATTTTGCAAAACTGTCTGTTTCTCATACTTCAACTTTCCGCTGAGAAAAAAGGTCGATTCTTTTTAACCATCCTAATATCTATACCCATATACATACACACACACACACACACACACACACACACACACACACACACACACACACACACATACACACACATATATATATATATAGTACTTGAACAACGTGTATAGCTGGAGAATGATTGGAGATTCGTGGGTTACGGTGTGGGTGTGTCCGGGACAAGGAACGGGCGGAATCGAGATCGCGTTGCTGAGCTAGCTTCCGGTTTTTGCCACGTATTTTTCTCTCTCTATCTCTCCCTGGGTCTCATTCTTTCACCTCTGCACTCGCGCCAACATTGTGTCCTATCTTTATTTGATTATTCGGAGCATTCGTATACACAACTTTTCCGCGAGAGTAAACTTTGACGTCTCGAAATCGTTTACGATCGCGCTCTTCACTCGATTTTCTCCGCCAGCAGGTTCGCAAGGGCGACGAGTCAAAGATTTTCGCCTCTTACAAATGGAGGAGGGATGGAGAAGTCTTTCGATTTCTGAGTGCCTAAGGAAGGTAGTCCGTTTTTTTTTGTACGCAACACCGTACACGCGCGCGCGTGTAAGGGGTGATATTGGTGAGTGCAGATAGGAGGCTGCTAACAGATGAGTTGCATTAACTCCCGTAATGGGGCGTCGTTCATCCCCCCTGGGAACGAAAAGACTCCCGCCGTTGATACGTGACTATGGGCGGGCCGAGGCTGAACGGGGGGCAACGAAATATTTCAACAAATCATTACTTTTAATTCGCGCCGAGTTAGCTTCTCTAATAAAGACTGATGCGTGGCTGCTCGACATCCGTTGAAGGGACACCCCCTCTCTCTCTCTCCCACCCCCTTTATCTCCACGTATCATCTTGTCTATTATTTCCTATCGATCCCGCACTCCGATATCGTATACACGAAACTACCCCTATTCCATCATCGGTGTACATTCACTTGCTCGGCTTCGTAGAGCCACCAATGTCTAAACGCTCTGGGGGATGAAACGCCAAGGGTCGTTTTGTCGGTGAAAAATGCCCATAATTGGAGTCTTTCTGCGCACAGAGAGAAAGCGCCAAAGAAAAAAACCATCTACCTGGCTCTTCGGTTAAAATATTTTCATTCCGTCTTCCTCTCGATCTCTAAACGGTCCAACACCCCGAGAACTCGCTCGTAACGACCGCTTCGTATATGGAAGTCTTTGAATCGCCGATTCCCGCAGCTTTTGGGTAACGAATACAATTGCCATTACGAAATTTTCGTCGGGCCACTGATTCGGAGTGTTTGGCCAGCGGTATACGAGGTAACCCGTGTCTGTGTGCGTGCGGGGAGGGGTGGCGAAGAGATGTTGATGTCTTGCTCGGGCAAATCGGTATTCACGTCCGAAGACCGCAGATGAGAAAAACGGGCAGTAGCGAGCGAATCTTTTTGGATGCATAAACGAACGTGAGGGAGAGAGAGAGAGAGAGAGAGAGAGAGAGAGAGAGAGAGAGAGAGAGAGAGAGAGAGAGGGAAAGAGAGACGGCGGGAGAATCAGTGAGCATCGTACACAGCTGGTCTCGCTGCGGGAAGCATCGCCACACACGGCGGTAGGTCCGAGGAAGCAACAAAACTGGCCCCCGGGTTTTGCTACTCCGTCAATGAGAAGGAGAAAGATGGACGGAGGACTACTGGTGGCGTATTACGACAACAATAATTTTTCATAGTCCAGAAGAGAAGAAAAAGGGAGGATGCCATTCATTAGGCCTGTCGTATATAGACATTGCCCCCTCTCTCTGTCTCTCTCTCTCTCTCTCTTTTGGTTGGTTCACACGTTGTTGCTACTGACTCTGACACCTCAATAACGGCGGAAATCTACCACCGCTGTGTCTACCACCCGGAATCATTCCATGTTACCTTTATAATACGACCCTCCATCTTTTCCTAATACCCGCGCGCGCACACACGCGCTTCCATACATACATCATTGTGTTACACTCGGACAATCGTACTCCCACAATTCCTCGTTGAATCGGCCCGCGTCATCTCGAGGCCCTTGGGACTCTAATGCCCAATGAATACACGGCCATTATTGCAGCCATCCAAACATACAACGTTGACGGCCGTTTTCGTTTTTTATCGCAGCAAAAACGGCACACGATTTTTTGGCCCCGTTTCGGGGTTTTGTTCCGATCAAGTTTTACGGGGGAAGCGAAACGAAGGGTCGGTAAAAAATCGGCCTTTTTTCGTCATTTTTTTTTTTTCGGTGAATGGCGGGGTTGTCATGCGATGTTTGTAGAACACGATACAAATGTTTGGTAAAACATCTTGGTCTCGGCACAGCGGGCAGAATATACGCGCCGTGTGCGTCGCGAGGAGGAACGCGAGGATTTCTCGCGGGAAGTGGCAAGAAGGCGCAACGGGGGCAAAAGGCGAGAGGGGGAGAGCGGGCGCTGGCGCGATTCTAGCTCTCGGACGGTATAAGTCACGGACACCCTGCGGCGTACCATCCGGTAACTCGACACCGTCGTTTGTACGACGAGCGAGAGGTGGATATTCGGAGATCCAAAGAGCAGGAGAGAGAGAGAGAGAGAGAGAGAGAGAGAGAGAGAGAGAGAGAGAGAGAGAGAGGACACGCTGAGCGAGCGGCCAGCACCTCAGTAACAAAAACACACGTATGAATAACCTACGACAATGGCAAAACTCCTGCTTGCCATACACACACGAACTCATCTATTCTCTCTCGTTTTCTGTATCCTCTCCCTTACAACCACCCAATCGCACAGATCTCTTACTCCCTGCTCTATCAGTCTCTCCTGCTCTCTCCTGCTCAGATTGCCAGACCGGTGTGACATTAGATACCATTTAAGGATTAATACAGCCATAAATAAGAGTGGCTTTTTCGTGGCCTTCCTCCAAGTCCGCATGTGCGTGTTCGCTTGCGCGTCAGGCACAATGACTGCGCGAATGGATGACGGGTGGGATCGGCTGCAACGTAAAACTCCAGCCGCAAAACTTTTCGCTTCCCCTCGTGCCAATAAAAATCGTACATAACCAATAGGGATATCCGTGTCAGCTAAAGAGTGGCAACATCTGCCCGATACTTTCCACGCCGGCTGATGGACTCTCGCTGTTTCAACCCTCTTCGTGTACACCGAACTCGTCGCAATGAGAGATCGGTACCGGTCACGGGGATAACACGGGAGGAGGATTCATCTCATATGCGAACGAGATGAATTATTCGTCGATGCAAGTCGTGAGAAGCACGCCCGATCTGGACGGTCCTTCGACTCGGGAAATCGTCCAATCTCAATCGATCGCGAGCTCTTGGGCCCCCTATATTCGCGCGAGTGAAATACGCCTCTTGGCACGGATATTGCATCGGCGCGTTTCTCGCGATAACACGACGATAATACAATAAGGAGAAAGACGAGGAGGAAAGGCCGTAACGCGACGATCACGATCGTGCCGAAGGAGTTAGAGGGGGGGCCGGGGGTGAGCATAAAACACAGCTGCGGCGCATGCAGTTTGCAATCAACACTTTGGAAGGATTCGCGAACTGGAAGTGAGAGAGAGAGAGCCCGGTATTCCGAGAAGCGAATAATTTCATTCATACAACGACACTCTGGCCGAACACCATCGAGCTTCTCTTCCTGCAACTACTCGGCATGTATTTCGCTTGTATATGCTTCGTGCGGCACGCTTGCTATTGTTACAGCGACGAATAACTGCCACACGCGGGCCGCTCTACGGCTAATCGACATTTCGATGTGTGTATTTGCGCGTTTAGTGGAAGCACCGGTGGCACGTTTCGTCGTCGTCAGCGCAGAGCACTCGCACAATTGCCGTACGCCGAATCAGCCTCGCAAACACCAAAGCCATACCTTGGACGCCCGTATCTCAATGGCTCACTCCCGACTAGAAATTGACGTTGGGTTTTTGTAAAGTTCGTTGCTGGGTCAACCCAATTCCTTGTTGGGTCATTATCGGGCTTCCCTATCAGGTTCTTATAGGATGTGTCTTCTAGGGTTTTCTTTCTTCTACGGTTTTCTAGGGTTCTGTAGGTTTAGGTTAGAGATTAGGTAAACGATCTTCTAGGGTTTTCTTTGGGTTCTGTAGGTTTTGCCTCGGGTGAGCCCAATTTTTTGTTGGGTTCTCATCGGGCTACCCCAACCGGTCCTACCATTAACCCACTGAAATCAGTATCGCTGCATGGATTTGGGTTGGGAATTTTTTAGAGCGTTATAAAAATGGGAAAAATCGGGAATGAGTTGGTAGAAAAATAACCTACCCTTCATTGATCGAATTCACAATTTATCGTTTTTGTTTGGTTTTATTTATTTATGCTTACATTACATGTAAGCATAAATAAATATTTTTATTTTATTTATTTATGCTTTTTATTTATTTATTTATTTATTTATTTATGCTTACATTACATGTAAGCATAAATAAATAAAACCAAACAAAAACGATAATTTCAAATAAATTATTCACAATTGATCGAATTCACAATTTATCGTTTTTGTTTGGTTTAATTTATTTATTCTTACATTACATGTAAGCATAAATAAATAAATAAATAAATTCAAAAACGATAAATTGTGAATTCGATCAATTGTGAATAATTTATTCGCAATTTATTTATGTGAATAATTTATTCGAACAATAAATTGTGAATTCGATCGAAGCAAGAACACTTTTGATTAATTTTTAAATCACATATTCATTTTTTGATTAAAGATAGAGGAACTAAAGAATGCAAAATAAATTGCTGAGTACGGACACAAAGCATAACAACAAATAAAATGCCTCTACGCTTATCAAAATATATATGTGAAAAACTCGATGAAAAATTAAGTTCCGAATAAAAATGAAAAAAATTCCGAACAAAAAAATGAGAAAAGTTCTACAATGAAAAAAGAAATCTCATAAGATCTACTTATTATTGCAGTATCTGTCAAAAATGCATTTGTATATCTATTTATTATTGCGAAGTATGAGGTTTGTATGTTCACCTATGACTCGTGTGGTTACCCCTAAATAAACATTGTTGGGACCTTACATCATTAACTTATCCAAACCCCAGATTGTCCCAATACCATCTTTATCAGGACCTTGAGAGGCATTCCCTATTTAGGGTTCACCTGAAAAGGTCCTTACGCCGTATAGGGTTGTTCCTGTGAACATTTCTAGTCGGACTGTAGTCGTAGATGTTTGACTGCAAGAGATGGCAAGCTGAGCTTGGGCGAATCTCGTCAAAAGGAATAATCAGACCGGAGAGCTTTTAGTTTCTCGATTAACCTAAAAGTCGTTGATCAATTGGGTCGATTGCTTGCGGTTATTTCGGGCCATCTGTTTATCGGCTGACCAGTGTGCCATTGGTGATCAAATCACTCAGAGAGGAAGATAAAGAGAGGTGGTGTGACACTCGTCACACCAGGAAGCAGACGCCCCGGAAACCATCGTTACCATTCTTCGCCGAGAGACTCGTAAGCTGGATCAAAGGTAATTGCGCCACTGATGGTCGTTGAAGATTGTCCCTGGGGAATGAACGAGTCAGGCCTTCTCGAACTGAATTGTCGCGACGACTTTTCATGCAAGCCAAAGTGTTTCCGTGATCAGGGCAGAGATCGTATCAATTCTGTACTTTGCCCAGTGTCCTTTGCCGCGGGTCGATCGCTCTGAGAGATTGAAACGTTCGTCTGGCAAGCCTCGATCCATGGCGGAATCATCATCATTTTTTTTCGGTCGTTCGCTTCGAACGATTTCTCGGTAACGCGTCTCAACGAGGATTAACGAGTCGATGAAGACGAAACTTCGTGTGCGCGAGCCGGGAGTACGATTAATCGAGGGCAACAATGGAAATTCACGTTGAGCAAAGGCGGTGTACCCGACCAATCTCTCTTGCCTCTTGGACAATCACTGACCAACCGTGTGAAAAAGCGCACTAAAAACCATTAATATTAATTCTCCTCGTTCGCATGAAATAACGAACGAAGCGAAAAGTTGCGAAGACGATGGAATATACGTGGATAATTTCTCGTCGTCTATCATTCAATTTTCGTCTTGTATTTTCTCCCTTACCTAAACTACCTCGCGAACTCATCAAGACTTTTTTTTCTTACTCCGTTAGTTTTGCCCTTGTACGCACGTATAGGTTATAAAAATTTCGCAAATTGGTGGAAACGAGCGCGAGCTCCCGAGTAATATATATCCGCAGTGTTGAGGCACGGGGATCTCCACAAATTTCGTTCACCCTTCCTTTCTCTCCGCCCTTGTGCAGCTTGGCAAAGGAAGGGAGGAACGAAATTAAAAACGTATATGTATATACGCATGCGTATATGCGTGCATATATATATATATATTTATATAGAAGATGTTGACAAATTGCGAGAAGGCGTCGCTACAACGGATATTAATGGGGTGGCGGAGATACAAAAACGTGAGCAACTCGACTCTCCCCCGCAGCTTCTTTTTTTTCTTCTTCTTCTTTGCTCGCCTCCTCGCCGCTCCCCGTGTTGTCCTCGTAGTTCGGAGCTTGCCACAGCTGCGGATGAAGAGAAACGATGAGAGACGGGTGTTGTTGTCTCCTCGCGGCCCTTTGCCCCTTTACCAAAGACAAGAAAAGGTTTGCGCGAACTGATCAGAGCCATGCGCCTGACGTCGATTACACCGTATAGAGAATCCGACTCTCCCACATTGGGCAAGCCGCGCACTAGCCAGCACGTTATTATTCCCGGTGTCCGGTGCTCTTCCTCTCTTGGCCCTTCTCGCAAAGTAAAATCACGAGAAAGACGCAGGAAGAGCGAGAGAGAGGGAGAGAGGTCTCGCCGCAAAAGGCCATACCACACGGTGAGAAGCGCCAAAAAGGTGGTGCGACGGAGGGAGGGAGATTCGCGAGAAGAGGACACGGGGTCTTGTTTCTTAGCCGCGGTATAGTTTAGTACGGGGGACACTAAAGCCAAGGAGGAGACGGAGCTTTCAAAGAAGTCTCCATCAATAACGCGCGAGCTCGCGCGTCCTCGCCCTGAGAGACGTGGAAGACCGCAAGATTAATCACCCTTCTTCTGCTTCTTCTTCGTCTTCTTCTTCTTCTTCTCTTGCTACTCGTTTTTGTCATAGCCGTCGTCTTTGCGTGACTCCTCTTGCTCTCTCCCTCCCGCCCCTCTCTCTCGTTCTCTCTTTCTCTCCCTGGTCTCTCGTGCTACTCTTTTCCACCGTTGGTAGTAGGCTCACTCGATTCTCTTCCGTCCGCTGGACGCGTTTGCACACACACACACACACACACACACACACACACACACACACACACACACACACACACACACACACACACACACACACACACACACACACACACACACACACACACACACACACACACACACACACACACACACACACACACACACACACACACACCCGCGCACACACACACGCGCGCGCACACACACACACGCGCGCGCACACACACACGCGCGCGCACACACACACACACACACGCACACGCACGCGCGCACACACACACACACACACACACACACACACACACCGCACGCACACACACGCACACACGCACCCAAGCGCGTGACAATCTCCAGCGGGAGGAGCTTACATTCTCTCCTCCTCCGTTCTAACATGGCTAACGCTGTGCGCGGGCGCTTTCACACGCACACCTTTTTTGATAGGTTCTTGCTCGGCGTGCATCCATACCGCGGTTGTGCAGAGCCTCTGTATGTAACATACCGCGGGAGATAGTGCTGACAGGCTGATAGAAATGGCGCTGAGCGCGATCCACCTGAGGACATATAGCAACTCGTCGTCATCTTACCCTACGACACGTGTCACAGGTCAAGCTTGGAGCCACCGATGACCTTGGAATGCCATCAGAATGCGCCATTACCCCGCTGCTCTCGACTTCCGGTAATATCGTTAGGGAAAATGGCAAAACGGGAGAGAGACAAAAACGGAAGGAAATCGGGCGGGAGTTTATAGGAAATGGAAAGACGAAAAACTGATGGATGTCCTCATGAATAGATCGAGGCTTTTGGTACGGAGCACCAGCGGCATATCGGCGGTACCAGCATCTCGGAACATCTCTACTACAACTCGCCAGGAGTCGGCACCTTTTTCCCGCGTTGCAGTTCCCATCGCGGTACACATCGTCGCGTTTCACTCGTGCTACGACGTCACTGGAGGCAACGGTGAGAAACGCCTCGTGACGGTGGGAAGAGAGAAAGAGAGAGAAGAAGCTAGCAAGAGGGAATGACAGGAAGAGTGTAGGCGGTGGTGGCGGTGGTCGTACGGCGGCACAGGGCCATGAATATTTCGCCACCGCACTTATTTATGCAATACTTTGCGCTGGCAGGTTTAC
Source organism: Ophion costatus (assembly GCA_951751655.1). Lineage (NCBI taxonomy): Eukaryota > Metazoa > Arthropoda > Insecta > Hymenoptera > Ichneumonidae > Ophion > Ophion costatus. Next base: position 14,314,221 of record OX632367.1, read on the forward strand.
GGCTGTTGGCTCCCTCGCTATGCTTTCCCTGCTTACACCCGCTCACCGCCACGAGGCCACCCTCTATGCCTGCACCACCGCGCGTACACACACACCCACACATACATATACGGTGGAGAGCGCCACACGGATAAATATGCCACCGGGCGCTTCCCTCGGCGCTCCGAGGCCTTGCACGAAACAGAGGCTGCTCGTGGATCGACACTCTTGCGCTTCGAGAGCACAGCACAGAGCACAGAAAAGTGCCCAATGCACATTTACGTCGTATGTAGATCGGACGAGGCAACGATGATTAGCAATAGAAATATTCCCTAGTCTATCAGACTTGCAGAAATGTTTTTTAACGAAAGTGCCATTTGGTTCGGAAAGGGTCATCGAGTTGTAGCTACGAGGTTTATCCAGCTGGGACGATTCGGAAATTTCACGGTTACAACCACTTTTTAACGCGGGAACACAATTTTTTTTCGGAATTTTATCAGGCTACGAGAACTGAGTTCACATGCCAAATTGCAAGATCATCGATTGTGATTTGGTGTAAGAAAATCGATGAAAAAGGAATTTCAATGTTTTGAGCCTTGAAGCAGAAACGGCGGGAACAGTTATTGCAAAACGGGGTTGAATTGACATTAAGGATGTTGAGTCCCTATGAAACATGTTAATGTTAATTGTTCAATAAATAGCTTCTTAATCGTCATGAAATTTTTACACGACTTCCTGAATACTTCATGTAAAAACATACCAAATTTTCAGAATTCTATCATCATTACTTCAACCTCCTTAAGGGTTGAAATAAAAAATGATAAGAAAATTCTGAAAATTTGGTATGTTTTTGTATGAAGTATTTAAGAGGTCGTGTTAAAATTTTACGACGATTAGGAATCTCGTTATTAAAAAATTAACATTTTGTTAAGAACAATTTTTAAAAGAAATAAAAAAAAATTTATCAATAAACTTCGTTTTGTTTCCGTTGCTTTCAGTATATTGTAGATATTATAAAATTGAGAGGTCAAAAAAAAAACTCATTGCAAAGTTACATCAGTTTCCATAAAACAACATTTAATTTGTGAATGTTAATTGTTCAATAACGAGCTTCCTAATTGTCGTGAAATTTTTACACGACCTCTGAAATACTTCATACAAAAACATACCGATCTTTCAGAATTTTATCATCATTTGCGATTTGGGACTCAACATCCTTAAGGGTAACTTTGACAGTTTTTGGGGCTACTTCAACAGAGAGCCAAAATACGGTTTAAATAAGTGCTTATTTAAATGTGTTCACATTTGTTGTACCAGTTTATTACAATGTTGCTAAAGACGATTGTAATGTTGCTCAAGTTCATTTTGATCTCAAGGTTAATTATAAGACTGACTAAGACTGTAGGTTCATTATAAGACTGAAAATATTGACTCGCCATTAGTCTGCTTTGGCGGGTCCATATAACACGCACATATTTTTGCAATTGGTGCAGACAAAACTTTTTCGATTTGTTGAACCTGTCACATAGGATGACCGCCTTAAAAACGTTGAAATGTCTTTTCTATCAATTTTTTATACTACATCTTGATCGATCACCTTGAAATTTGGTGTGTGAACTTATTTTTAGTTCTTTTATGAAATTCTGAGGAAAAATTAATGGACCCATTAAAAAAAATGGAGGTGACCATTACATATCCATAGTGACCCCTTTTCGAACTGTGCAATTTCTCAAGGGGTAAGAATTGCAAGAAAAACAGCACTGTGGCATCTGCAAAAAAATGATTTTTTAAAAATAGCTTAAGAAATGTTTTGAACCATCTAGAATAAGGGGAAAAAAGTTTGGTACCTGTAAAACAAAGTTTCGCAGGCCCGAGTGGGTCTGCTGTATCCAACAATTTTTATTCATTTCAGTTTAAATTTTGAGTAGTTATTAACGAATCATTAGCCTTTTTTTCTTTCGAGAATTGAGTTTATACTTAAAATGCTTGCCAATTACAAAAAAAATCATATTTTCAAAATCCCGTATGTATTTCTATACTTCTAGCTATACGAATGTAAATTAATCGAATGGAAATCTTTTTTTCCAAATTCAAATTTGCCCCAGTTACACTGCGTGCCGGAGAGTGTCTCAAATTTAACATGCCTTGCGTGAACGGCTGCAGCGGCACGATTTTGTATAATTTTTCAAAATCAATTTTTTTCGTTCACTTCAAAATATGACTAATAACATGCTTAAATACCATTATCCGCCCACTTGTCCTTTCACCCGAAAAAAATCGCGACAAACCACTTAATTTTGGACGTTTCCATTGGTTTAAGGAGGGGCGATCACTACTACGAATCCAATTTTCGGATTTGAAATTTATATATGATTTTGACCAATACTTTTTGGGCCTATTGCCAAAATTTGAACTATTATGACCGTTCAGTTTTTTTCGCAATAAAACTGCAAAGTCGAGCACTTTGAGTTACCGAAGCACGTCGTCTTATGGAGCCGGTCAACCGGAAGTTCGGTGATCGCGGTTTTTCTGCTCACGTATCCAACTAAACCCGTTGGAAAACTGAAATTCGATAGATTAGATATGATATATATTGTAAAAAATAAGAAAATCAATCTTCACCGTGTTCTTAAAGCACTACATTACAAGAAAGTTTCAATTTCCGGTTGAAAATGGTCAGAACGACGAAATAACACCCACATACTTAGCAACGTCGCGACTAACAGCTGACGCGTTTCCCGAACATAACCCAGCTTTGTTTTGAAATTAATTTGAATAGAAGCCGCCACAAAATATGCAAACAACAATTTATGGAGTTTCATCATTTATCACGTATCAATAATATGTATAATTATAGTCTCCCTATCGTATTAATTCCGTTGAGATAATTCAAGCCTATTCCAATAGGCTTGAATTTCATTACGCTAATATTATTACAAAGACTACTACCTAGTCGTTGACAATCTAATTTTCCAGTTCTTATTTGTTCACGTAACAATACACTCATAATTCACCATATTTGGCACACTATAATCCATAATACGAATAATCAACATAAGTAAACATCAATCAGACCAGCTGTGCGTAAAACAAAAGTAGACCTTTTTGACCCCGTGGAAGTGAGCATACCTCCTCAAGCCCTCAAGGAAAAGTTTTCTCCCAAGTCTTATATGTCAGAAGATATTTTTATCGCCCATAGTCCTTGCCTCGGCATATAAACACGTGTATAAATACAAATGCGATCACCAGCTGCAGTCTCCTGTGAAAAGCGGCCTTTGCCAAATAATATTAGATAAAAGAAGCGGCGATGGGGTGAAACAATATTTTCCTGTGTCCATCAATGTACGATTGGTGGGATATAAGTGCACATGGATAAAGCACTTTTTCGCACACCTATAAATACATCTAAGCCCTGGCATACGTGTGGGTTATACGTACATCCGGTATGAAATTGCCCAGGTACATGTGTGCGGGGGCGTGTGGGCCAGGGATTTAAATCCGTAGGGAGGCCCGCACCGCGCTCTACATTCCACCTACGATATATTATACGTTCGAGCATTTTCGAGCTGTTCTCGGCAAGTGGGTACGGGGCCGTATATGCGCGTGTCTATACATCTACACAGGAGAGAGAAGGGTTTTGGCGAGGTAGCCGAAAAGCTCGTGGGGGGGGGGGGCAACTCGAGGCGCGCAATCCGCGCTTCTAGATACTCGCGCACCCGGTATTTATACGTATAGTATATCGGACCGTGTGGGCGGCATTTAGCACGAGCACGGTGCTCCCGCGATAGCCGTATCGTATACGGCGGGGTACAATCGTCGGGACGTTGCGGGAGCCCTTGCGCCACTCGGTGCGGGGCGGGGGAGGGGGGGAGGCGAGCACATATACGTGTACGGGCTCGCTTATATACGGCGTGGCGCCCTGAGCGGCCCGTGCAATAGTTTCCGAATAAATCCCCGATTCTCGAACGCGCGCGCCACGCTCCCAGGCTTCCCCTGTTCGGATTTACCCGCCCATATCTATCCTGTATTGCTCTTCCTCGTGGATCCTATATACGTGCGAAATGCTCGTCGCCGTACACCAGAGACGATACACCTACACCACGCCGTAGCTCTTGCCGTATAACACTCTGTCGAAGGTGTGCGTATCGGCCCTCCTCGTTGTCGGGGCTTCTCTGTCCTATTCCATATATACGTGTGTGTACGCGACGGTCCTCCCTGTGCTCGGTGAATGGGAGGGTCTGTCTCTCCGCGCCCCAGCGTGGCAGGCAAGAGAGAGCGAGAGAGAGAGAGAGAGAATGCTGGCAGCGGCCATTACTCTCGCTACAAACAACCCCTCGCGAGTCTCTCCTATATGCGAAGCTCGCCGACGTTCAACTCGAACCTCGTTGCGGAATGAGAGGCAGAGAGAAACTGAGAGCGAGAGAGAGAGAGAGGGAGAGAGAAAATAACTTCCTTTGTTGCGCCAATTGGCTAAACGCTCTCTCGGGCGCCGGTTTCCGACGAAACAAACGACTATCGCGTCCCGATATGTAAGAGAGAGCCCTGGGTGGGCCAGGGGGCAACCTCTCCCCCGTACCTTTGGTCCCACCTCGATGCGTGCCCCCCCCCCCCTCCCATTCCACGTATCCTCGTATATTACGCTTGGTAGTACGTGTATGCTTATATATACGACGCCTAAAACGTACAGCCGCGAATATAATGCGGTACTCGGCGAACGGAACCGCGTCGATCGTTCGTCCGCCCTACCCCTACCCTGGAGCCTCACTCTCCGTCTCTTTCTCTCCTCCTCGGGCTATTCTCGTAATTGTTCCTGTAACGAATTGTTACGTACTCGTGGAGTAATAGTGGCGATAAAGGAACGCGGTCGCGGTGCTCGCCATTTTCGGTTTTTTGCCTCCGAGAGCTTTTGTCCGTTTGTCGGTTAGGGTTGAAAATGCGCGAGGCTTGACTAGAGGCTCTTTGGTCAGTGTTGTACGGGGGAGGCTTGATAAATCGGCAAGCCGGGAATCAAAGTCTCTTCTCAGGCTTCGGAGAACAAGACGACTGGCAGGGCTCTCTCTCTCTCTCTCTCTTATCTAATTCGTATACAGTCTCATTTACCTGTAGGTTTTTGCGTGTGTACGTGCGTGTGGAAGCACCGCTTTACAAGCACCACAAGACCCTGCTGAACTACGCGAAGCAGGCGGCGCTCTAGACTCGCAGCTCGCATTTCGCACCCCTCCTGTGCACCGCACGCGCGAAAAGGGTAGATAATCGAGTTAGCCGATGAAAATTGCACGCGAGAATAAACGGCCTATAAATGGCGCGGCGAGAAAAGAGAAATTGAACAATGCGAAAATAAGCGCACGAAAGGGAGGATTAAATTAGCGCGCGCGGTTACGTGGCTCCGTTGCCACTGTAAAAAAAGCAGAATCTTTCTGTGAATAGGATTTGCAGTTTCGCGCAATGGGCAGGGTGGAGGTCGCAACATCTGACGGACCATTAACGCTTTTTGGCATTGCACAATTGACGTCAGCGTCGAAAATAAATGTTGGAAATCGTGCCTTTATTGACGTGACAATCGAGATGATGAAACAATGAATAAAAGTGAGAGCGAGGGCACTCGGGGGTGAGCGACGATTGCAAAAATAACGCTCGGCAAGTATTTCGAGTTTGCCGAATTGATGGATGATCCTGTAATTTTATTTCGAGCAATGGGGATACTTTGATTGATATAGCTATGACACACTGAACGCCAGAAACGTCCGCAATGAATTTCATTGACGCTTCTGTAGAGCGTTTTTTTTTTTGCATTTGGAATAAGTCTTTTGTTTGGAATCGTTCTGCCAGGAGAATCCGTAAAAATTCATAAAAGCTGTCCCTCTCTCCCTCGGCTACCTTGTATGTATGTATGAGTGTATATATATATATATATATATATATATATATATATATATATATATATATATACAGACCGAGAATCGCGCAGCAATAATGATTCGCGTCTATCCGAGCGTTTGTTGACACGTCAAGAAGCCTGTCGGTATTGTACATATGCATCGCTATATCCATCGTCAATATGTATATATGGCGAGTGGGAAAGCCACGTTATTCGGGAATAGTTTGGCGAGGTCGCATGCGTCGATCGCGCGAGCAGAGAACCCGCGAATATTTACAACCCCCGCGACTAGCTATATGTCTATAGAAATGGATATCTATACGTATAGAGAGGATGAGAGGAAGGGCGCGGAAGGGAAGAGACGACGAGAGGGATGACGATGAGTGGCCCCGTTGTGATTGACAGGAGGCAATATGCCTGTGAAGGCTTCGCTCTTCCTCTCTCTCTCTCTCTCGCGCGCGCGCTCCGTTTTGCCCTTTGGCGCGTTACGCAAGCTGTTGCACCCGCATCTGCGCATTCATGCAAAGTCAAAACCCCCGGCGTTGGTCCATGCACCCGTCGATCCGTCGCCTCGCTCATCCGTCCGTCCGTCCGTCATCCGCTCTCCTCTCTCTTGCGCTCGGCTGTCGGCGCACCATTTTTTTTTTCTGGCTTCTTCTTTTTTATTTTGGCCGTCGGTTTTTTCGTTTTCCAATTTTTTTTGCCGCTCGCTCGTTCGCCCTTTTCAACGCGATAATTGAGGGTACGAATCGCACGTCCGTTGGCCGTATTATACGCGCGAGTCTCGCGCGCTCCGACGAGCCATTTCATATTTCACGCTAGACTTTAACGAGCGTAACAACGTCGCGATTGTGCCGTGATTTTCCTTCGAAAATTCTCACTTCGCTCGGGGCTCGAGTGAAGAGGAGAAAAAATGATTTTTACCACTGTCGCGAGAATTGTTCACGTTTAATTATAGGTTTGAGCGCAGCAGGAAAGTGCGAGTTGAATCGACGTTTTTTTTCTTCTTCAAATCGCATGTTAAAATCAAATCGGGCCGTCGCTTTTTGTCGGTTTTTGAAAAAAAATGAAAAAATTGGACAGTTTTATCTCTTTGTACAGGTCAAGAATATTTTCTCTTCATGGGGCTGGAAGCGACGATTACAAGTAGGTGAAAAAAAAATTTCCTTTGTATTCCTAGTTGAGGAATGATCAGTGGAAAATTTTTTAAAAATCTTTTTTTTTTCTGCATTATCCAATAGTATAGACGGCTACGGACGTGTACCTGGCATCGCCGATTGATCGTATGTAGACAAATTATATGAAAATTCCGCACGCGAAACATTAAACGCGTTTTTCTTGAAATGCCGTTTTTCAAAACGGTGTACACTCGCAAAGGAAGAGTTTTCAAGCTATTCGTTTCAAATTTTGGCGGAACAGTCTTCACGCCATTCTTTATCTTACTATGGGAGGTTTTTTTGAATCTTCATATTTTTTTTAACGAAAAACTGTCGAAAAGAAGGCCTTAATTCGATACTTTTCTTTCCCGATGCCGCCATTTTGTCAATTTTGATTTTAAAAAATCTCCATAGCAAGATAGCAACTTTCATACTGATTAATGATCTTTTTGCAAATTTTGTTTCGGATAATATTTACGGCCACAACTGTGTACATCGGTGAGGACTCCTTTTTTCGAAGACATTTGCAATCCTCGAAAGAATATAAAAACGACAAAAAAAACATTTGAAAATTTATTTTCTGTTTTTCACGAGCGCCCTGATTTGGCATAAAGAAATCAATCTGATTAGCGGATTTTAGCCATTGAAAAAAAATCGCGTAAATCAGCTATTTTTTCGACCCGTTACACTGTGATGATTCCTTTGAAATTTAATCGCCTTTTCTCAAAACTGTATTTTCGAAGTCGGTGGACACGGTTTCTCAAAAACTACTCCACCGACGTTGTTGAAATTTTTGACACATCTTCTGGATAGTATTGGCTAGTGATTGAACGAAGAATTTTTTTTTCTTCGATCACAACTTATTTTACAAGGCCAATACATCGTTTAGATTTTACCGAAAATCCTACTGTTTTGCATAGAACTCTGCCAAAAAATTCAAATTTTGATTTTTTAAAATTCTTCGTTCGATCACCAGCAATACTCATCTACTATCACAAAAGATTTGTTTTTTTTTTTGTTTAATGTAAGATAAAGCTCTTCCCAGCTGTCCTGACCACCGCGAGGATACTTTTTTCCAAGCAGTCTCCGCAAGCCAGTTCTCATTGTGCGAATTGTCAATTTTTTGTATGGAAATTTTATAAAATATTGTTCTAATGTACTTTTATATGCTTAAAGTTCGAATAAAATAACGATTCCATCACGTTCCAAAATAATGAGAAAAAATATGTTTTTTTTTTCGGTTAAAAACCCATGTTAAACGACAGACTGGTTCCCAAATACTTTCAGAAGCATCATCAAATTTGCACTCCAGCATGAAAATTGCGTAACGTTGATTTGACGTTCATTTGACTCGAAGTGAAACGAGCGCGGCTCGGGACTCTGTTCTCGGCGGAATCACGTCAAACTTTGCCCGCTGTAGCGTGCGATGACGCAAGCGCCAAGTCGGAGCAACGCGGCGCGTCCCCAAAAATGACAGAATCATTGAACCGGTAGCCGCGCGCGCTCCGACAATCGCGCACCCTGCGGGGGTGTGCTGTGGGGCCCAGCCTACAAACCGCAACGTTTGTCCACGAGAATAGACGCGGGGGCAGCGGGTCCCGTCACCCTCTCGCTCTCTTTCTCTCTCTCTCTCTCTCTCTCTCTCTCTCTCTCTCTCTCTCTCTCTCTCTCTCTCTCTCTCTCTCTCTCTCTCTCTCTCTCTCTCTCTCTCTCTCTCTCTCTCTCTCTCTCTCTCTCTCTCTCTCTCTCTCTCCCTCCCTCCCTCCCTCCCTCCCTCCCTCCCTCCTTTTTCCCTGGATTCCCAGATTTGTCAAAGCCGTAACGGGGCTTGGGGCAGTTATAATATAATATACACGGGTAAACATCACGCAAACTCATATATCTATAGGTTGACGCGTACGAATCGTCCGCCGCGTATATACGTATATCGTTTGACAATGTTCGAGAAACGACGAGAAAGAGACAAAAGACTCTCGGGGTCAGTGAGCCAGGGTGGGGGACGAACTTGAGAATTATCCTGAAAGGACCAACCCGAACGTCCGTCTGATTGACGTTTCTATACCCCCGGGGTAGCCCGTTGTGCGTAAGCCACTACGTGTTTTCGATCCCATACCGAGAGCTCCCGCACACACACACATGTGGATCTTTCTACCTACATACGTTTGTGGTACACGAGTATAACGAGCGAACACAGATTACGAGGGATAAATAAGATTTGACGAACGTGGAGAGCGATCCAGGCTCATTCAGGACGAAAAGTAAATCTTTCTCTCACGCGCGCCCTATATATATATATATATATATATATATATATATATATATATATATATGCGCGCGTGTGTGTGTATGTATGTACGGTCTTGGCAGGATGTTGCTCGCAGTGAGAAAATACCACCCACCGAATATTCGGAGGTCAACATGAACTTCCGACTCGTCTTTTTTCTCTCGCCGAAGAGAGCAGAGAAAAAAAATGTCACACGAGCCACGCTCATCTCGGAATTTCAAAATGTTCGTACATCATTCGTCCTCCCCTTTATGGCTTTCCACACACGTTGCACGCACGTCCCATTGTTGAGTTACAAATTTATTTTGTGACAGAATACGTATGCGCGTCGTTTAGGAGAGCGCGCTGCAGAGATGAATGGGAAATGAGATGTCAAGCGGCAGAGAAGAAGATGGGCGAGAGAGCAGGTGGTAGCCGAGTCGCGAGAAGCAGACGCTCGACACCGTCACGCAGCTTTAGTGTGCCAATCTATAGTCCACATTATTAATATATACATACATAGATATACATACATACGTATCCATACATACGTATGCATACATACATATATAGCTGTGAACTATTAATTATTAATATATAATACAATATATCTCGATAGCATATGGTCTGTAGCAATGTTTTTTTATATGTTGAGTGAGTCGGGGTGAGGCAACGGCTATTAACAGTGGATATATTTTCTAACCTATCGGGCTTAGAAAACTTTCCCTACAAAAGTTGCATAGTTCGAAGGGGTCATCGAGTGATGGGTACGTGGTTCATCCAGGTGGAAGCACTTCGGCAGTTTCAAAGTCACGTCCACTTTTTAAAATGGGACACCTATTTTTTTGTAGTATTTTACCAAGGGACTATAAAAAGTGCACATCCCAAATTTAAAGATAATCGATCAGGATTTAGCATAAAAAATCGCTAACTCAGGAATTTCAACGTTTTTAGCCTAAAATCGATTCAAAAAACGGTGCACACATCTCTATATATGAATGGTGCGCAAAGTTATGGCTACCACTTTCAATGTACGCTCGCAATCTGATTAGCATTGATTTTATTGTCGGAGAATTTAATTCTGTACGGATAGAAGGAAATACGGTCGTAGTACTTTTCATTGGAGAGAATACAGATTATGGAAATGACAAACGTCTCACTGCGTTCCAAAACAAGTTGATGAGATTCTTAGTTGCTAACAATGTGAACGAAGCCGTACAGCTTACCGGGTTTTTGCTTAATATTGAGCTATTGAAACCTCGAATAGAACCTGTTCATTAATACAGACTAACTTGATTAATAAAGGATTTTAATCAATCAGAGGCGTCGTCAGGACTAGCTTGGGGGGGAGGGGGGAAGAGCGGGGAAAGTCGGTATGAAGCACTTATTAAATGATTTCCCTAAAAACTGTAATCGACTTCAATCCTGTCGAAACCGTATGCTGTACGTACAAAAAGTAATAATAAAAATACATAGCCGACGAACAGTGTGAAGCGAGTTCGAAATGGGTTTACTTGAAACGCTCGAAAGAAAAATGACCTACTCGTAGTTTCGACTCTATTCTGTATTCATTTTGTAGTAATTTTAGAATGTCAATATTAAGATTATGTAATTTTATTTTCATATATTTTTCGCTTGACAACATGAGCCGGATGGGTCTATGCAATCAATACGAATCATATTGCAACCGTGCATTGAAAAAGGTGACCATCACTTTGAGCACCTACTACCGGAGTAAGTGTTTGCACAGTTTTTTGTCATCGTTTCTAGGCTACGAACATAAACATTTCATTTTATCATTTTTTATACTCAATGTGGATCGATCATCTTGAAATTTCACGTGTGAACTTATGTTTAGTTCGTTGATAGAATTAGGGAAGAAATGGTGGTCCCATAAACAAATGCACGTGACTTTGAAATCTTCATCATTTGTAGGAAAAGATTTCTACCAAGTCTGCTGGGTTAAAAAATATTTCTACTCCTAATAGTTTGTTGCCCATGCGGTATATACAGGGTGTCCTGTAATGAATGAATAATCCTGCAACTGTCGATAGGTCACTATATGCTGGATATACTATATTATACATACACTATATTCTGGAATTTCAGTTTAGTTAAAGTCCCATGGTTTTCGAGTATTTGGGTTTTATGGCATTTAAAAAAAATTACATCTGCTTTTGGTTTTTCACATGCCATTCATACAAATGATATGAATCGGCAATAACTAAGCATCTTTTTAAAGTAATTGGCACGATATGCGTAGTACATTTTTTTTACACTGCAGGCTATCAAAGTCAGATGTTCGAATTAGTTTGTATGAAAATTCTGCATGCGATCTTTTTTCGTAAGGTTTCCTTAATACTGAAGGTTGAAAAGAAGACTTTTCTAGATAAAACAAACGACCAAGAGTATTTTTTCAATAACCGGGTCAAAAAATGGATCATTTGTAGAAATGGCATGCGAAAAACCAAAAGCAGATAATTTTTATCTCGAAAACCGTGGGACTTTGAGGCCTTAGGCCACAGTAACGGGTATAAAATCATGTGCGAATTTAACAATTTTTTTTTGTATGAAAAAGTGATTCACTCATAAAATTAATTACACATTTATTTAGTACGAATATCAAGCTGTTAGAAAATATATATCTTGTTTGTCGATGTACAAAATGGCCGACTACTAATATTTTCTTTTGTTATCTTTTTTTAGGCGCTCCGCGGCGTGACATTTAGCATCCACCATTATTTTACCCATAACAAAAAATTAAAATTCTCGTCAATCTACATTAGAATACCTAGAGAAGTAGGTACGGAATTAAAAAAATATTGTTTTATTCAAAAGTTGTAGGTATTCGAACTCAAGAAATGAATTTTCAGTGAAAAATTTCGTTGTAACTGCTCATAAACTGCTCATAAAATGAGAAGTTTTCGATTAAGGATGTTGAGTCCCAAATCACGAATGATAATAAAATCTGTAAATTTGGTACGTTTTTGTATGAAGTATTTCAGAGGTCGTGTAAAAATTTCACGACAATTAGGAAGCTCGTTATTGAACAATTAACATGCACAAATTAAATGTTGTCTTATGGAAACTGATGTAACTACGCAATAAGTTTTTTCTTTGACCACTCAATTTTGTAATATCTACAATATACTGAAAGCAACGGAAACAAAACGAAGTTTATTGATACATTTTTTTTAAATTTCTTTTAAAAATTGTTCTTAACAACATGTGAATTTTTTAATAACGAGCTTCCTATTCGTCGTGAAATTTTAACACGACCTATTAAATACTGCATACAAAAAGATACCAAATTTTTAGAGTTTTCTTATGATTTTTTCTTTCAACCTTTAAGGAGGTTGAAGTAATGATAATAGAATTCTGAAAATTTGGTATGTTTTTACATGCAGTATTCAGGAGGTCGTGTAAAAATTTCACGACGATTAAGAAGATATTTATTGAACAATTAACATTAACATTTTTCATAGGGACTCAACATCCTTAATCTGAAATTCCGTACGTACTTTTCTGTGAAATGCAATTAGGAGCATAACTTTTAAATTTGAAGTAAATCGAGTGAAAATTTTTGAACTTATTTGTCACGCCAATTGGAAAAAAGCTGTTTCGAGAAGTTTCGAGTAGTCGGCCATTTGGTACACAGAAAAAAAACTATCAGCTTAATATTCATACTAAATAGAAGTGTAATTAATTTCATGAGTGAATCACTTTTTCATACGAAAAAAAATGTTAAATCCGCACATGATTTGATACCCGTTACTGTAGCCTATGGCCTTAAGGGGGGATTGTCTTTTTTTTCGCAAAATTTACCGCTTTTTGGGAATTTTTTTGTGAAGAAAGTATACAACGGAAAACTTGTGAAACTTGGCATATAGTTTTATTGATCTGTTTACTACATACAAAAAAATTTTTAAACAATTTCATCAAAAAATCCGCCTCCCACCCCCCTCGACGGTCGATGGTCCTTTTTTGATGGTGTGCACGATTTCTCAAAAACTATTCAACCGATTGCCTTCAAATTTGGACAAAATGCTCAGCTGACATCCTTTTATCGTTTGATGAAGCAAAAAAGCAATACGTTTAATAGTTTTTTATTTATAACAAAAAATCGCTCAATTTTTTTCGAAAAATCGATACTTCAAGTTCAAAACGTCACCAGATCGTCAATTTTTTTTTTCCCTTCATCGAACGATAGCTATATGTGTCTAAAGTAAAATGCTTTTTGGGTTTTGTTGCAGGATGAACGTGAACGCTGTAATCGTGCACACCATCAAAAAAGGACCATCGCGCGTCGAGGGGGGTGGGAGGCGGATTTTTTGATGAAATTGTTTAAAAATTTTTTTGTATGTAGTAAACCGATCAATAAAACTATATGCCAAGTTTCACAAGTTTTACGTTGTCTACTTTCTTCACAAAAAAATTCCCAAAAAGCGGTAAATTTTGCGATAAAAAAAGACAATCCCCCCTTAACTAAACTGAAATTCCCGCATATAGCATGACATGATCTGGCCAATCGACAGTTGCAGGATTATCCATTCGTAACAGGATACCCTGTGTATTTATAATATATTGGCAATACAGACCGCGTCGTTTACCCGTGCATCGCACATGACGTTTCACTTTTCCCATTCGTTGCTCCCATTATACCTAGCCTTCCAAGACGCGTCGTGTGGTGACTTGTTCCATTCTCGTTTTCTCTCGCTCAGTAACAGGTATATTATACGTTCCTTACACGTATTCCCCGAATGAAAATGTTTGGGTCGCTTCTCTCATTGAGTCGCTCCGCGTGGACGATGATCTCTCTATGCTCCAACCGTGGACGAAATGAATTCCGGCAGAACAGCCGAAGGAGAGAGCCAAAAGAATCCACACGCATAAAAAGCCCCATAAATCATGGGCGCTCGGGGTGGTCAGTGTACCGGCGGAGAGAAGCTCCGGAGTGTGTAGTCGAACAGAGCAGAAGAGATTTGCTCCTCTTCCGCGTCCATCTCCGGGCCCCCTCGCGCTCTCTTCCGCGCGTCTTTCTCGCTCTCGTAACTTGTCCCCGCTCGGACATATACGCTCGGATCATACCGTGAAACTTGGCTAAGAGGCCACCAAGAGCCCCATGAATGGAGAGTCCATTAGAATTAAATGGGCCCGAAATGAGCGTGAATAGAGCAAAAGAGAGCTTGACCAACACACGAGATTCAGAGGCTTTGGGGCCATGAACAACCACGGACACCGAGATCTATCGACGCAGATTTACCTACAAGGCGAACCTAAATTTTCCGCACGCATCCCGATGACCCTCGCTGATCCTTTTTCTCGTGCCCCTTCGCTTGTTCCATTTAACGTCGCACCGTGAAATTAAAATATCGCAATTTTACGGCAGGTCCGAATTAACGCAAAAACTTGGCTTCCGGGGCTTTGGCTCGAAAGTTTCCGAATATCCGTATACTACGTACGCACGGGATGAGTCGAGGTATGTCGAGCGTCGCAGACTCGGGGACCACCGTTCGGAGGTACGCCAGCGACTGCTTTCTATATGCATACATGTGTGTGCGCGCGTGTGTGCATAGGTATAAACGTGACAACGGGACCGCCCGCCCGTACGGACTAACCCATCTGTCAAAAAGTCAAAATATACCAAAGGGGCGTCATTGTCCAGGGATCCTGTGGGATTGCTACTTAGCGTTCTCCTATCTTTTTTTTTTCTTCCCTTTTTCTTTTCTTTCCTTTCTTTCCCCTCCATGCTCGGAGATTCTCCATTATATCGAGCCGTGTCTCCGCGTGTGCGTGTGGCTCGGGCCTCGTTCTTTTGTACGACATCTGTATGCATCCCCTCGGACTAACGCTTCGTTGTTGCCCCCTCATCCATATATATATATATATATATATATATATATATTGATATAAATATAGATATAGGTGCGAATGTGAAACTCGCTTCGACGATCCGTACATACGTTTTCTATATGAGATTTAGCCGCAGGGAGTGTATATATGTATGTGCCAATATGGAGGAATATAATGTATCGGGGAAAGAGCAACCATCCGGGACCCACGAGGAACTATTTTCTTGTTGTCGCGTCTTGTGCATGTGTATATATATATATATATATATATATATATATATATTTGTGCGTGTGTACATATACACACGTGTTGTCATTCTTAGCTGCCTCGCTAACTCAATCTCTCTTGTCCTGGGGTGGTTCAACCCCGTGGAGAAGCGTCGCGCGCACCCTTATTCACACTCGCGACTCGCGACTTCTTATTTCTTTTCTTTTCTTATTTGTTTACTTGTCATCGGGGCTCGTTCGGAGGCGAAAGGATGAAAGATTTAATTGATTCTTGGCAGAGTCCAATTTGGGTCCGTAACAAAATTCGATCTCCCCGGAGAGAGAGCGAGAGTACTTTGGTGTAGAGCGACGAGCAGGGCGAGAAAGAGGTTGGAAGAGGGACGGGGATAATTACCGATTAAGGAGATTAAATCGTGCGGCCTCGTATCGATTCTCTAGTGGATGTAGCTAGCCGTCAGACCTATAATTGTTGGAATTGAGAGAGTAAGAGGGAGAGAGGACGATTCTTGGACAGAATGAGCGGAAACAAGAGAGAGAGGGGCGTGGGGGAACGGGGGGGGGGGGTGGAAGATGAAAGCCAAGGGGCAAACGAGGCAAGAGAGAAAGCTCCGTGAAGAAAGGAAGAAAATAGGTAGGTCGAGTCGCGGCTGGTTCGCTCGTTCGAGTGGGTCCGCCTTTGTTTCTGATTTGAGGGGGCATCCTTACGAACGGGTTAGCCGCGCCACTGATCACCGACGCTAATTACAGCGGATCACTCGCCCCGCCGAGTTTAAAACTCATCCCTCCTTCCGCGCGCCACCTCGTCTCTTCTTTCCCCGCGCGCTCGTCCCCTGTTTTAAGCGCCGGTACGAAAGAGGCTTCCCTCGTGACGGCGTTTCCCATTGGCCGACCGAGATGACACCAAAGTGCTCCAACATGGCGTCTTATCTGATTTCACTGTATACAGCTTATAATGCTGTTGGAGGTGAGGGAGAGAGATAAAACGAGCAAACGAGGGACTCCAAACGTCTCGCGATCTCTCTTTTTTCCTACTCCTTCTCCCGTATACTACATTATTTATCCATTCAATTATTTGTTTCCAATAAGCCCAATGATTATGTCCCTTATGGCCGTGTGTGGAAGCCCAACGGAACACTCGCGATTCTCATTTTTGCCCTATGAAATAAGATGGCGAGGACGCATACGGGGACGAAAGCAGTAAGGCAAAACGGAGGGGAAAGTCTCCCTTCCCAACGCGTTTCTCGGGTAATATAAGTTGGCAAAGGTGCTAAATCAACATTTTTATAAACTCCTTAGTATTCATGGGCTCGAAAGCCTTGGGCTGGGGACGAGAAGTTGGAAGAGGGCTCGCTGTGTGTGGGTATGTGCGACATTCGGTTTCGATCTATTCGCACACAGGACACAGATGGAGGGAGGGAGATATAGGAGCTCTAAAAAAGATCCGGGAAAGTGTGCGAGATCGCGCACGGCTGCACGCCATCATTTTTCGTAACGACTGTATTATCGAGAACCGCTTCGCGAAATGTTGACGAACGTGTTCTCACATGCGTAACGATTCGCCGCCCGATCTAGGCACAAATGGAGTCGAGCTTTCATCGCCGTTGCTACAATTATTCCAACGATCATCCCTATAAATATTACACCCTGCCGGTTCGTAAACGCGAAACGGCACGGGGAAGTTTCGATGCTAGGGATGTCACGCAGGTAGCGTGGATCATAGCCCCGTAGCGTTGGTCGAGATTATCAACCAGAAAAACGTCCCTCTACAGTCTACTTCTCTTCCTCTGGCACTCATCGATATTCAACATTAAATTTGCATCGTAGGCAGAACGCGCGTGATTGAATGGCCGATTCTCGACAACGTACACTTGGTGCCTCAGATTTTGCGGAGAGAGAGAGAGCAGGCGTGTGTATGTGCGTGTGTGGCTATGTGTGTATGTGCGTGTGTGTGCGTGCGTGTGTGTGCGCGCGCGCGTGTGTGATATACGTATATATCACACATATGAATGTAATATCACACATATGGACAGGGGTGTGTTTGTGTGTGTGTGTGTGTGCGCACGTGTGTGATATATGTACACATCACACACACGAATGTGATATCACACACATGAACAGGGATGTATGATATATATATATACATTTATATATGTATATATATCGCAGACTCCTGTTCATGTGTGTGATATCACACACATGAACAGGGATGTATGATATATATATATATACATTTATATATGTATATATATCGCAGACTCCTGTTTATGTGTGTGATGTCACATTCGTGTGTGTGATATCACATTCATGTGTGTGATGTCACGTTCATGTGTATGATATCACATTTATAAGTGTGATGTCACATTCATGTGTGTGATGTCACATTCATGTGTGTGATATCACATTCATGTGTGTGATGTCACATTCATGTGTATAATATCACATTCATGTGTGTGATGTCACATTCATATGTGCGATATCACATTCCTATGTGTGATGTCACATTCATGTGCGTGATGTCACATTCATGCGTGTGATATTACATTCATGTGTGTTATGTCACATTCATGCGTGTGATGTCACATTCATGTGTGTGATGTCACATTCATGTGTGTGATATCACAGTCATGTGTGTGATGTCACATTGACGTGTGTGATGTCACATTCATGTGTGTGATATCACATTCCTATGTGTGATGTCACATTCATGTGCGTGATGTCACATTCATGCGTGTGATATCACATTCATGTGTGTTATGTCACATTCATGCGTGTGATATCACAGTCATGTATGTGATGTCACATTCAAACGTGTGATATCACATTCATATGTGTGATGTCACATTCATGTGTGTGATATCACAGTCATGTGTGTGATATCACATTCACGTGTGTGATATGTACATATATCGCACACGCGCGCTCACACAAACACACACATATATAGGCGTAAAACAATGACGAGGAGGCCTCATGCATGTTAATGCGATTCTCTCGTTCGCGCGGGTGAGAGAAGACCGTTTTATTTGGGCCGGGATCGGGTAAACTCGCAATATTAGCGAAGCCTCCGAAATATATACAGAGGGTGAGATTGGTAGGCGGAAGCAGTTTCGATATACACGGATATATACATGTGTGTTTGCGTTGTGTATATATATTTATATGCGAGCGAAGAGGGTAAGGTGAGGTTTATAGTGACGGCGGGGTTAAACGATTCGTCGTATACAACCGTATCGGCCCGCGTGATTCTCAGCGTATGATCGCGTCTCCCGATGCGCCATCTCGTCCAAACTTTCCCGTATAACCCTCGTTTACCCTTCGAATGTTCCAAGTTTGGACTCGGTCAGAGTCGCGGACCATACGGAAATCTCTAGTCTCCGTCTTTTCGTACATACGTGTCTCTATGTACGTATCACTCTGCGATTCCGCCGTGCTCTAAACTAGTTTTGCGTATACACACGTAACCCGGTGTAACGGTGTGCCACCTTGATTGTCGATCCTCCAGGAGTGCCGGAGCGTGAGAGAGCGAGGAAGACAATTCGAAGGTGCAGAGAGGGAGAGAGAGAGAGAGAAAGCCTCCGACTGGCGTCTCGTGGCCTGTGGGCTACGACCACGATACTACTCCATACATAATCATGCCTCGTCTTTGTAGCCCGAAATTGATTTATTATTCAAAGCGACGCGTGTTTCACAATGTGTATTTACCATCAGCGCATAGTACACCATGGTCGTCTACGTCAGATGGGGTGTGCGTGTGTGTGGCGTATATAATTGTCGATGATACGACAAAGTTGGAAACGAATATGCAATATTTCCATTAATTATTGGGATGCTGAATAAGGTCGCGCTGTTTTTTCCGTGAAAAATCATTGTTAAGGAGGTACGATTAGTTCTTCAGGCGCAACAAAGAGACACAATTTATTTTACCTACAGTTGGTCTGATTTATGTTAACTCGTGTGGAATATTCGTACTGTTCATTCTAGAGTGTGAAATTTTCGGTAAAGGTTTTATTTATTGCATAATTAATAACGAAAACGGAAAAATTAGATCCCGAACGGCTCTGGAGCAGTCTCCGTCATATTCACAGTAACAGTCTTATCATAAAAACGAACTGAAAAAACGTTGCAACAAATCTGTCGGAAACTTATTCAAATATAGAACCCTGCATTACTTTAGCAGAATTAATACTATGGGTAAAATTGTAATTCAACATGTTATTGATACGCGATCAAATGTAAAACTTCATGAATAATATAATGGATTTTTGAACAAACACCTGATAACGTCGCGTTTGTAATTCTCAAAGTTGGCACCCGGGACTCATGGTCGTGAGATGTTAGGTTATGGTGCAGAGCTAGGTTATGCTCGCCAAACGCATCAGGCGTTGCACCCGACGTTGCCAAGTCTGTAGCTATTTCGTCGTTCTCATCATTTTCAACCGGAAATTGAAATCTTTTTATAACGTAGTGCTTGAACTACGCGGTGAAGTTCGAATTTTCGATAATCTTTTATCGAAAGTTCAAAAAATCGAAGTTCGAATTTTTTACATAATCTATTATGTCGAATTTATCGAACTTCCGTTTTCCAACGACTTTAGTCGGATACGTGAGCAGCAAATCCGTGATCACTGTACTCCTGGTCGACCGTCTTTATAAGACGACGTGCCTCATCGCCTCAAAGTGCTCTACTTTGTCTTAAATTTTGCCAAAGAGTCCTCTTCGTGAACATCATATGAAAATACCAAGTCCGGAAGTTGGATTCTTCGTAATGATCGTACCTTCTTAATGCATTCAAACGTTTCGTAACTGTTGTGCGATCAACTCCTAATGATTCCGCAAGTTCAGCTAGTGTCTGACATGAGTCTTCATGAACTGCCTCCACGTGAACACATCACAATTGTTATTTACGAAACGTCTTAACCAATCTCCGCATGTTGTTGCTGACCGAGCATGGTCGCCCTAAGGCATAACAAGAATTTTTCGTCTTTCAGTCCCAGATATTCTAAAATAAAGTAGCGCAGTAAAATTCTCCGCGAAAACACTTTTTTGGAAATTCAACATGTTTAACACTGAAAAAAAGTTGTTTACCCTTCGGCGAAATGAGGTACACTGAATTTCAAGCTTGCTTGTATTTACTGCTTCTTTATAGATGCGTAACCATCTTCAAATCCACTCACGCAGTTCTGATGACGCCATCTGTCGGACAAACAGCGAGAACATATTCAACGTCCGAATATAAATATTTGGCATTTTAATTTTTTTCGTACATTGTACTCGTACAAAATCATGTGAAATCGCATGCATGGTTGTAACAATATCATAACAAGAGAGAGAAAGAGAGAGAGAGAGAGAGAGAGGGTGGAAGCAAAGGAGCGTGTAGGATGAGAAAAACGATGTGTATATTGTACGCGGGAGAGGCGCGCGACGAGTTCGAGGAGACTCGAGGGCGCTCGTCCCTGTACCGTTTCATTCGGGCCAGAGTTTTTCCAAGCTCCGTCTAGGGAAAATATTGACGAAAAACAAGGAGTCGCGACCTGGGAAAGTGGGAGACGGAGAAATGAGAGAGAGAGAGAGAGAGAGAGAGAGAGAGAGAGAGAGAGAGCGAGAGAGCGGGCGAGTAGGACGAAGAGAGAAGGGAGAGTATCCCCGGAGTTAATTAAACTCGCCAAGTATATAGCCTCGGACGAGTCTCGGCACGGGGCAAGCTTCGAGTGGTAATTTCCTGATAGCCGTGTGGCCGAACGAGCGAGCTCGACAAACACACCGAATACGCGCGGCTGACCGTCTACCATCCAATTCACCCTCTCTCCCCCTTTTATACACCCTCTCTCTCTCTCTCTCTCTCTCTCTCTCTCTCTCTCTCTCTCTCTCTCTCTCTCTCTCTCTCTCTCTCTATCAACCATTACGATTGACCGGCTATTCCAGACACTCACTTTCCACCCCATCGAAATTATTCTTCCTCGTACTCTTTCTTCTCCCGTCTGACGTAACAATACGACGGAATATTCGTGTCTTCGCTTCGAGGATTCGAACGCTTTTGTCTCCGCTCAAATAAAAACGCTAGAGAGAAAATGTATTGTCAGACATTTATCGATTTTTCCACACTATTCATTATATATATATATTCCACACTATTCATATATATATATATATATATATCCTGACGTAATTCCATCGCATTCTTTGGATTAATTCGCTCCTAGTAATATTTCTCGGACAATTTTCATCTCGTTCCAATAAGTCGTCTCTTCGTTTATATATGTGTATAGTTGTATGTGAATGTGGGGGGAGTATGTGGTCTTAGATATGGAATTCCAGGACCCCCGTCATAGTTGGCATACCGAGATTCCAAGGCTTGGACGCTTCGAGCTTAAATTCATGGCGTTTTTCGCACCTTATACTGACATTCCAATAAAGAAAACTCGAAACGGACGCGCGCGCCTGAAAGTCCGCGCGCGTGCGTTGGCTCCAAATAAAAGTTGGGATTTTCGTTCATTTTCACCGTTGGTTCGTTTATGCGTTTCTATAATACCCCTCTCGTATTATCATCGCGCACCTCGGTGCTCGTCTGTCTTTCTCTCCCTTTCTCTCTCTCTCTCTCTCTCTCTCTCTCTCTCTCTCTCTCTCTCTCTCTCTCTCTCTCTCTCTCTCCCCCCCTCTCTCTCTCTCTTGCGATCTGCCCGTTTCCCCTTCGCTCAGCTGCAGCCTCATAATCCTGAGATATGAGCGCGCGCATTGTACAGGAAAATTCTACGCTCGTCCGTGTGCTTGCGTATAACTGTGTGTACGGTCGCTCGGGAACCCGTGTATGCATGGTTGATGCGAGGAAAGTCGGATTTGGTCCTGATTCGTCCTGGTGTGACTTTTGCGTCGATTCACTCCATCCTCGTCGCTAGTCTCTCTCGCGCTTGTGTGCATAGCACTTGGACGAACATGTATAACGTTAGCCAGATCAGCGATACAACGCTTCTGTTGGTGGGAACTTGGATGGGAGGAACTTGAATAAAGCGGATAAAGCGAAAAGAGAGGAAGAGACGGGGAGCGAGGGCGGAGAGAAAAACGTTGCGCGGATGTGAAATGTTGCTCCATCTTGCCTATGGAAGAGATTACCCTTGCGGGACGGATGCTTTATTATTATCGTTATATATAAATACATTTATTCACTGTGTGCGTATACTATATAGAGTAGACTCGCGTAAATCAAGATCAGAGAGATTCCGTGAGTGCCTACGTGTGAGCCACCGAATATCGTCGCGATGACGATAATCACGATCGTTGTTATTATTATATATATACGCACACACACATATATATATATACGGTAACCATGTATATGAAGTTGTGCATTTGGATCACTGATGCGTTCGTCGATGCTTGTTTAAGGATGTTGAGTCCCTATGAAACATGTTAATGTTAATTGTTCAATAAATAGCTTCTTAATCGTCATGAAATTTTTACACGACCTCCTGAATACTTCATGTAAAAACATACCAAATTTTCAGAATTCTATCATCATTACTTCAACCTCCTTAAGGGTTGAAATAAAAAATGATAAGTAAATTCTGAAAATTTGGTATGTTTTTGTATGAAGTATTTAAGAGGTCGTGTTAAAATTTCACGACGATTAGGAAGCTCGTTATTAAAAAATTAACATTTTGTTAAGAACAATTTTTAAAAGAAATTAAAAGAAATTGATCAACAAACTTCGTTTTGTTTCCGTTGCTTTCAGTATATTGTAAATATTATAAAATTGAGAGGTCAAAAAAAAACTTATTGCAAAGTTACATCAGTTTCTATAAAACAACATTTAATTTGTGAATGTTAATTGTTCAATAACGAGCTTCCTAATTGTCGTGAAATTTTTACACGACCTGTGAAATACTTCATACAAACACATACCAAATTTTCAGAATTTTATCATTTGCGATTTGGGACTCAACATCCTTAAAGAATTTTTTTAAAGTTAGCCAAGGCAGGATTGCGACAACGAAGTCGTTTGTAAGGACCCTCGGATCGCGTTATAACTCATTTAGTCTTTATAGCCCGATTGCTCAATGGTACCATCCTCTCTCTCTCTCTCTCTCTCTCTCTCTCTCTCTCTCTCTCTCTCTCTCTCTCTCTTTCACACTCTCGTGCTTGGTGCATTATTTTTTTCGCTTTGCAAGGGCCGCAATCGAGGTGCCATTAATCGAGCGATTCACGCTCGCGTCAACCTAACCGCGAGGCTATTTATAATATAATACAGAGGCGTAAAAAAGCCGTAAGAGAGAGAGGGAGAGAGAGAGAGAGAGTCGTGTGTGTCTATGGAGAGCTGCGCCTGCGGATCTGATTGTTGCTAAGGTCCCGTTGCACCATTGGGCAGGGCAACGCAAGCCGAAGAGAATAAAGAACAAGAGAGAGAGAGAGAGGCAGGAAGAAAAAAAGGTGAGCGAGAAGAAGGCTCTTCTCGCCAGATAATGTGTCAGATAAAGCACGCTTAAGCTTAGCTTAGCGAGCTACCGTTGATGCTGCCTGTGCTTACTGCGTGCACCCCCCCCCCCCCCGCCCCCTCGCCCCACGATGCGTGCATCTCCGCAGGACCACCCGAACGCCGCTCTCGGACCAAAAGCCAGCAACACCGGATCAAACCTTATACACACCTACTGTACGGACGCTCTCTGACCACCTCTAGGATTTCAATCTGGGAGTCAAAGAGAAAAGCTTTCTCTCTCTCTATCTCTATCTCTCTCTGTTTGCCACCTTCTTGATCTTGTGCTACCGGAATTATCATAACACAATGCGTGCAATCCTATATAGAACCCCTTCGGTCTTCCCACGCCCACGAATCTATCTCTCTCTCTCTCTCTCTCTCTACTTTTTTTCTGCCCGCGCGCGCCGATCTCGTATACCTCTTGGCTACATTTGTATATATATTTAATCCTCACCCAAATCGCACTTTGGGTCCTCTACGAATCCACATTGTTCGTGCTCCTCCTTCGCCTTCTATGTCCACTCGCTCAACTCCTATCCCTTTCCTCGACGCATCAATCATTTATATCTACATTTGTTTTGTATATTTATATTTTTTTATGGGAGAGCGAGAGAGAGAGAGAAAGAGCGAGGAAGACGCATACGCGTGCAACGCCGGTTGTGCAATGGTCAACCGCGGAGATCCCCAAATCTGCAAGTTACACAAGTCGTCGGGAAAAAAAGGTTTTCGACTTGTTTGGGTCTGTCGAGGAAACGAAGGACGTGTCAATATGACCGGACATTTTAATTGCGCGTCGTTTTTTTTTTTTTGGTCGTGTTATCTCGCGCCGTGGCGATGTGAATTGGCCACCAAGATATCTTGGTGGCCAATTGCCATATTGATTCTACACACTTATGCATTTCGTGACACTTAATGAATTCAAATTGCACACTCAATGCGTTAAAACTATACGCGGGAGCGCAATTTTTACGCATTAGATTATTAGTAAAGTGCATAAAAACAGCACACTTGTTTCCGCAGTGATCGTGCAATTTGATGCCATGGGACTTTTTTCTTTGGGCTTTTCTAAAATAGTCCAGTAAAAGAGACGAAAACCTCGCACTTTTAGCGTAGAATTCGAATTTTTTACTGAAGCTAGATGGTTGCGTACTGAAAGTGACCCCAATGAAATTTTGCCCTCAACTCGCGCCAGCACTAAAAAATAAGGGTTGAAAACTTTAAATTCGCCGTATCTCGATAATTAATAGCTTTATCAAAAAATATTTCAAACAAAAGTTGTTCGGAATAATAATATACGTATAAAGTTATTTGACGTCCGATCCCCTATCTTTGAAAATAGCGGCACAAAAGCGCGAGAGCACCATTGACTTAGACAAGGGCGCAGCGATATGTCTACTCCGCTCGCACTTTCAAAGATAGGAGGTGGGACGTTAGATAACTTTATACGTATTTTATTATTCCAAACAACTTTTGTTTGAATCATTTTTTGATCGGGCTGTTAATTATCGATACGGCGATTTTTAAGTTTTCAACCCCTATTTCGTAGGGTTGGGGCGACTTGAGAAGGAATATTTTATTGGGGTTACTTTTAGTATACAACCATCTGGCTTCATTGAAAAATTCTAATTCTCCGCTAAAAGTGCTGAGTTTTCGTCTTCTTACGTGACCGAAAGGAAAAGTGTATGCCAATGATCCACAGACCATTCCGGAGCTCAAGGAAGCAATTCGACGCACCATTAAGGGATAACACCACTCTAGGATTTGAGAAAAATCGTTTTTTGGCATAAAAAATACTTCGGGGTCATAAAAACAATATGCAATTGGTCCTGTAGCGATTTTTTTTGTTTTCGGTTCAACATCGATTTTTTATCGAACTTTTTTCAAACTGGGAGGATGGATTACTCGAACGCCTTTGCACGGATCGATTTGAAATTTTGATAGTAGCTTCACAATTACATTCTTCATAAAGGTACGTAGCCGTTTTTTGATTAAATGTAAACTTTTTTTGTAATCAATTTACTGCTTATTTTTTGGGCAAAAAATCGATTTATTCCTTTCAAAGTGTCCCATTTTTCAAAATTTGATTTCAAAAGATCCCTACATAGTCCCATAGCTAATAATATATACATTATAATTTATTTGGTTTTTGTTCCAGGTTTTATACTTTACGAGAAAATTGTCCTCCCGTGAAGCCATTTCTACAAAACACGTTTTTCAAGATGGGCTCTGTACCCGCCATTTTGTATGAAAATTATAATAAATTTTTTGTATACCTTAATATGTGTTAAATAAACCCGCTCAAAAGAAATCCTATTCCTTTTTTCATGCTCCCAAAATAAATTGTCAAAGTTAGGCATTATTTTCTGCCGCTAGAGTGGTGTTTCCCTTAATGAAATTAGTCCGCAATTATCCCAAAATGTTATTGGAAATTTCGTCAAAAGAGTGAACGTTTGTAAACAGGGACGAGGTGGCCATTTATTTTATATTAAAACGAAAACATTTGTACTTTGCAAATAAATAGTACGTTTTATTAATACAGTCCGACCCCCCAATAAAAACGCAAAAGCCCCCAAGGGGAAGAGTTTTAGAGTACCAGCGCTGACTCTTTCTCTCCCTCTCTTTCTTTTCGGCATGCGAGGTTCTGAATAAGAACGGCCGCTCGAACGAGTTTCAACTTGTAGCCCATGCGCAAGACGTTCTCTGTCGCGTTTGTTCTTATGTTTGTGTTTGTTCTTATACTCAATGAATAGTTTTTTTCAATATTATTCATACATATCAGTACTTGAATAATAGTGAATGATCACCAACGATATAAGATGTCACAGAAGAAACGAAAAATATACCGTTGCTTATGAAAAATAGTTTGTTGTAAACCCAAACAAAGTCTGTACCGCAAAGCAGTACTAATTCTAGCGAAAACGAAGACATTGAAAAACTGCATTTCTCTGAGACTTCATATTCAATGGAGGAATTCGGCTTCCTGGAAAATATTCAACCTCCTGTTCAATGCCCCATGGATCAAAATGACTCAACACAACGAAAATAATTTTAATCATTTACCTGAATCTTTGGCTATTTTGTACGACAATCTTCAAATATACAAACATTACTCGTTACAAATGGAAATACATTTTTTACAATTCACTCGAAAAATGTATGCGTTCGATTAACAAGAAGTGTCGATTTCGTATTGTATAGCCAAATTTTTCCATAATATAACGAGAATGGTTTAAAACGGATATGTGCATTACAATAATTATCTCATTTTACTCTTCTAAGCTCTGCTAGGCTGGGCGTGCTTATTCAGAAACCCGCACGCTAAATGAAGCGTTCTTATTGCGAGCATTCCTATTGGGGGGTCAGACTATAAATTAAAATGTCAGGTCATTTCGAGCCACCCAATAGAACGAGCAGAATAAGAATTAGGTCTATCCCAATGTTCATTCCGCATCTTCAAGAAAGCTTTTGCGTAGACAGCGCGAAACCAATTCGACTATTGTTGCGAAAGCGAGTGGATAAATTCGAGCTAGGCAAAGAAGAATAGAAGAAGAAAACAGCGACCAGTGAGGCCACCAGGAAAAGCGCTGTCTCTTCGCGTTCGTCCGCACAGACACGGCGAGTAGAGTCAAGAAGTCGACTCCTGAGACCGCGGCTATCGGCACGGTCGACATTCGACTCTGAGCCACAGGATATTCAGCAATCTTCGCTACTGCGGGGAAAAAAAAAATACGCGACGCTTCCTATAGAAGTATAGAAGTTGTCCGCGATACCCTCTGTTTTTGCGTCTCCCTCCTTCGTTCTACCTTACACTGTGTATTTGAGCTCGCGGATCGTCGTCTTGGCTGTTGCTCGAGTCGCCGCGAAACGATCGCGCACTCTTTTTCTCTCTCTTCTCTCCCCAGGCTTGCTGATCCTGAGCGCTCACCTCCCCCCTTCCCCGCCGCCCTGTACCGTGCTGGCCGCAAAACGAAAGATCGCGAGCTCTCGCGCGCGGTATCCCAGTGCGTTGTTTCCTTTGTCGTGTCTCTCTGCCGTGACCCACGGGCCCGCCGGGTTAGATTCCTACGTAAAACGTATACAATGCGAGTTATTGCAGCACGGAGCGAGAGAGCCTAGCTGCGGGCTGGCGCCACTCGTCCCAATCCCGCATAAATCCCCCGCGAATCTCTTCCCCTCTTCGCCCCGCTATATATGTTTCCTCATGAGCTTCTACATATAGATGTGTGTGTGTGTGTGTGTGTGTGGGTGTGTGTGTGTGTGTGTGTGTGTGTGTGTGTGTGTGTGTGGGTGTGTGTGTGTGTGTGTGTGTGTGTGTGTGTGTGTGTGTGTGTGTGTGTGTGTGTGTGTGTGTGTGTGTGTGTGTGTGTGTGTGTGTGTGTGTGTGTGTGTGTGCGTGTGCGTGTGCACGTATATAGAGATCGGCCTGCGCAAGAAAAAAGTGGCTAGATGCGAGAAATGCCGTGAAATCGATGTACCAAGTTGGCGTGAGCAACGAGCGTCATCAGAGATCAAGATGCCGTGTATACTAGAGCATGCAATATCGGAAAGTTTTCAATTCTGAAACTAGTTCTCGCACTACAGGCCTAATTCCGGCACTGGCAACTATATAACAGTTTTTGGTTTCAGGGTAAAGAAATGATTGTATTACGAATCAAACACGATTTATTAAAACAGTATTTTAATAATTTATAATTGAACATAAGGGTTGAAGACTTTTGAGCTCTATTTTTTTCCTTTTTATCGACAATCCATATGTGGTAAAATATATTTAGGCTCGAGCCTCCCAAAAATTCGATTTTTTTTCTTTTACTTTTTACGTATGAATGTTACGCTTTATATAATTTGTAAATTAATTTCGTGAAAGGTCTAGCCACCCAATGAATATTTGAATTTAGCGCTCGTTCAAGAGCATCGAACTTTCCAATTTTCGCCATTTTTTCACTCTTCTCACTCGTAATTTTGACGCGTTGTGAAATTTTCAAAACAATTGATTCTCTTTTCTTTAGAAACAGATTATTCATATTTACCTGACACTTATAACCACAGAATTGTAATCTTTGATCTCACAAAATAATTATTTGAAGCTGTTGTCCGTATACAAAATTAGTGGTCGTTTTATTCGTAAAACTGAAATGGCAGTTGTGACCCGCGCATCGTTATAGGTCCCACAGTTGGTCTCGTTAGTCAAACGGGAAGAATCGTAGCTGTACGCTGTGACGAGCGACGCCATGATACAATAGTACATAATAATACATAATAACAGATATCGTCTAATCGGTGTTTTTTTACAAATTATTATGATAAATTATTCAGAAAATGTAACACTTCGCTGTTTATTTTGTTTTTATGCTACAAGGAATTATAGTGCATGCGAGATTGATTTTTGGCGGAAATTCTGGATTTCGAAAACCTTGAGCGACCACTAAATATTCATTGGCCGGCTAGAGTTTTCGCGAGGTTAATTTAAAAATTATAAAGCACAAAAGTTATGGGTGAGAAGTGGATAAAAAAATTTCTTATCGATTTTCTCATGAAAATTTGAATACTTGGGAGGCTTGAGCGACCTCTCAATATTTTCCACCGCTCGCAGCATCCGCGACAATTTTTTTTTTCTTCAAAGAATATAATTGGATAATGAGAAACATGAAAAAAATAGAACTTAGAATTAAACCACCTCATTAAACATAATTTATCATAGCTCTCCCATAATATTCTAACCGGATATTTTAAACAGCAAAATAAACACCCTAAAACGAAACTTGAAATACGAATCAAAAACCTACGATAATTCCAAATCCACACACACGCTGTCAAATTTTCATCGTGAAATGAGATCAACTTAGCAGAATAAACAACATCTGATAATTATTTTTCGATAGAAAAGCGTTCAGAAAAGTAACTATTCAAAATATCCCTAGAGGTGTCAAATTGACTATCGGATTAACGATATTACTCCCCTCAATTCCGGAATTGAAATATCGTAAAATTTGCTCCGAAATTCCTTTTTAGCGTATACAGACACGTGATTCTTTTTTTGTGCATCAAAGACGTTTTTTAGGGTCGTAAGATCCTAGCAGGAGTGAGGGCGATCGAGGGGGGACGATTGGAGCGGGAGACTTATTTCGAACGAGAAAATGCTTTTTTCCGCCTCTTGAAAAAACGCAAATGGAGCGTAAAGCACTCTTGAGGTGGGAGGGGGATGAAGCAAGAGGAGTGGGAGAAAGAGAGAGAGAGAGAGAGAGAGAGAGAGAGAGAGAGAGAGAGAGAAAGACCGAATAAGAGAATTCCCTTGCATATTGTAACGTTGAGATGAGTTACGAGCTCGTACGCGTCCAGCGTCGCACAGTCCTTTCTCTCGGTCTCTCTTCCCGTCTCTGTTTCTCCAACTGTCGCACGTGAAAAGTGTCGAAGCACCGCGCGTCGCTCACGGGTCCGCGAGTGTTCAATTGTGCTCGGGCTCACGATCCATTAAACGAATCCAACGAGCGAGCGCGCCCTGCCCCTAATTAAGGCTATTTATCGGGAAACGCCGAGAAAGAATGGCGCGCGCGCGCGCGAGCGATTGAAAGGAAAAAAAAGAAGGTGGGATAAAAAATGAAAAAAGTGGGATCGAACGTTTGCCTCGGTTCCTTCCTTTTTTCTACTTTTTTTTTCGGTAATTGCTTTCCCTAAAAGTGAGACGGGTGGGCACCGCCACTATCAGCCACCGTGGAAGCGTTGCGACTAGCGGGGGTGTCATTATAGAGCGCTCATTAATTTGCCGATCCGCGTTACCGTGTTTGTGTGCGAGCCCACCCCGCGGAAAGGAGCGAACACACACACACACACACACACACACACACACACACACACACACACACACACCCACGCATATATATATATATATATATATATATATATATATATATATATATATATATATATATATATATCTACGGTGATGGCGATAATTGAGAATTCCCGAGGGTTCCCATCTCTTTGAGCACTCCTATTGACGAGATATATGTACTCTCTATTTGACAAAATAAGAAGAGCGGCGAGAGCCCGAGGAGGAGAAAAAGGGCGAGCCCTTCGGCGCGTCAGTGGAAATTGGAAATTGTTGGCTCTGTGGGTAACAAACGCAGACACACACACACACACACACACAGTAGGTACTATACTAAGAGAGACGGAGCGGTTACAGTAGGATGATGCCCGCTCGCGAACCAAGCGTCGTATACGGATTCGTGATCTCTCGACGCCGGCGAATAATTCATTCCCCGTTCCAGAGTGAACTACTCCATCCTCGACGGAAATCGCATTCGAGTGATTCTCGGGAAGGATAGAGAAACAGAAGGAATAGAGGAGTAGGAGGAGGAAGAGAGTGAAACTTGGCGGCAATGGCGGAGCAATAGAGCGAGAGAAAGAGAAATAAAGTGAGAGAGAGAGAGAGAGAGAGAGAAGGCAAGAGGGAGAAATTGCATGACGTTCTTCTCTCTCTCTCTACTTCTCCTTTCCTCGGTAGATAATATACTTGGTCGAAGTACGCTCGTCAAACACAAGCGCTAGCAAGCACGCGGATATATTAGGATGCATCTCCATAAAAGTTCGGAGCCCACGCGGCCGAGGAGAAGCACAGAGTCAACATTCGCCGAGGCACCGCACTCGGCGGCGGGCGAGATTTTCGTCGGTGGGAAAGGGAGCAAAGAGCGCGAGTGGAGGAAGAAAGAGAAAGAAAGGGTACGCGCCCATGAGACAAGGAGAGATATTTCCTTCCGGCTCGGCAACTCTCTCTCTGCCGGAGCGTCTTGCGCCGCCAGCAATCACCGATATTGAGGCTTTCATTTCGTGGCCCCCACGGCTCCTTGTAGCTTCCTGCACTCCGCACTCGCTAGGCGTACTTATCCTTATACTCCTACCAACCCCTCCTCGTCTCGTTTACCTTATACACATATATGTATAGATGGATGACGCTGTGTGCTCTCTTGCCCTCCTTCACTTCCGACTAGCGGATACTCATATTTTCTTGCGCTCCACTTTTTCGGTCCACGCTTTTTGACGCACACACACAAACGTACTGTTTAGCAACCTCACGTACTTCTTACACGATATTTTTATTGTGCATTTTCGCTCTCGCCATGAAGATATATATATATATATGTACAGAGAGATGTATATATATGGTTCATTAGTGCACTGGGATACACATAATCCTCTCGCACACAATCCACAAATAGGCATGCCAATATGATTACCATATTACTACAAATACAATATTATTGAATTAAGTCGGGATTCTACTTTGAAACCATGAAAAAAAACGCTATTTTCGTGAATTTTTTCTGAGAATACTATTAAAGATATCGATATGGGGTTTAAACTGTTCAATAAATACACTCTTTAAGTACATAAAAAAAATTTTTTAATGTATTTTATTCATTTTTTGTACACGTAAAATATGTTTAAAGCCAACGCCTCGAAAAGCAGGTACCGTTGCCGTGGTCGTGAAATCTTCCCGACGGATGGTCTGAAACAAAAAAATCAAATAGTTTCATGTTCAGTATGTCTTCAGGAACCGACCTAACTAGAATATTTTATATACGTGCAAAATTAACAAAATGGCGGCTAAAATACGAAAAAAAATGCGTTTTTTTTGGGTCTTTTTTTGCAATAAAAAAATAGTTCTAATCAAAATTTTAAGTTGATTGTAGTTAGGTCGGTTGGTACACGCATATAGAATATGTGTTCTAAATTTCATAAAGATCGGTTCAGTACTTTTTCAGTTATCACGACCACGATACTTGAAAATGTCGTTTCGAGAAAAACGCGTTTAAAGTTTTGGTGAGTGATAAATCGTAGAAAAAATTATCTTACCCTCAATCAGCGATGCCTGGGCCATATAATATGCCTTCGACGTGTTCCAGGTGGGTGTTTTCATCCAATTTAGCCTTTTCAAAGTTTCAAAGTAGAATCCCGCCTTAAACGATTTAATGCCGCCTGTATAAAAGTAAGACAAAATATTGTAATGAGCCACTTGACACTAGTTTTGAATAGGCTCCATATGGGTACAGAAAAATAATTTCTACCTATTA
Organism: Ophion costatus; assembly: GCA_951751655.1. NCBI lineage: Eukaryota > Metazoa > Arthropoda > Insecta > Hymenoptera > Ichneumonidae > Ophion > Ophion costatus. The sequence goes on from OX632367.1 coordinate 14,347,116, forward strand.
GAAGTACAAATAAGTCTAAGCTGTTTTTTTTTTAATGAAAAGTTGGGCATTCATTGTGAAAGAACCCTACTTTATGGTTTATCCATATTAAAATTGCTTGTTGAGCTAATGTAAGTGCAAGTTCTTCTTGCGTTTGGCACGAAGCTCTCTCCAATGATGCTTCCAATTCCGCGTCTTCGTACACTTTGGGCCTTCCGCTACATTCTTTGTATTCGACGTCAAACTCACCGTTCTTAAGGAGGTACGTTGAACTATGAATCCACTACGATGAATCCACCTTTCGGATTTGAAATTTTTATACGATTTTGACGAATACTTTTCGCGCCTATTGCCAAAATTTAAGCTATTTTGACCGTTTAGTTTTTTCGCAATAAAAGTGCAAAGTCGAGCACTTTGAGTTACCGAAGCACGTCGTCTTATGGAGACGGTCAATCGGAAGTGCGGTGATCGTGGTTTTTCTGCTCACGTATCCAACTAAACCCGTTGGAAAACTGAAATTCGATAGACGGGATATAATAGATATTGTAAAAAATAAGAAAATCAATCTTCACCGTGTAGTTAAAGCACTAGATTACAAGAAAGTTTCAATTTTCGGTTGAAAATGGTCAGAAGGACGAAATAGCACCCACAGACTTAGCAACG
>OX632367.1:14350257-14358611 GCA_951751655.1 Ophion costatus
ATTTGTATTCGACGATAAGTCCACGCGCGGCTTTGAATTAAACAACGAGAATGGAAGTGGGATATAGTCAACAGAAAAAATGGAAATAAAAAGTCACATATACCGTAATATCGACATATACGCATATATATATATATATATATATATATATATATATATATATATATATATATATATATATATATATATATATATATATATATATATATATATATATATATATATATATATATATATATATATATATGCGCGCGCGCCTGTGTGTGTGTGTGTTTGTGTGTGTGTGTGTAGGTATGAGGACGCGTAACGCGTGTCTCGCCCTGCTCTATAGGCCTAATGAGTGGCACGCGTGCCACTACGAGTGCTGTATATCGAAGGAACGAGTGCGAGAGGGACAGAGCATATTCGATGCTTAATACGCCGCGTGCCCTTAATATAACGGCTTTGTGCCCTTTATAACGCGGGTGTGAGGGCTTTTGCAATGGCCCGTTGTATTGAAGATTATTCACGGTACGCTGTGTTTTATTGTTGAAATTTTCGGTGTACCTATCACGGTCGCGCGTACGAATCCCGAGGGCATGAATTGCCCGACTCCTTATGACACGCTGTGTGTGTGTGTGTGTGTGTGTGTCCTGACGAAACTAACCGATGTTACAAGTACAACACTCGCACATGACGTACAATGATACATAACCGCATCTCCTTTTGCTCTCCTGCCCCCGTCGCGTGCCGCCCTTTTTATTTGGATCTTTTAAACTCTATGGATCGAATTAACGAGCAAATATGAATAGAACCGAACGAGAAAGAATGGGCACGTTTATTTTTGATGTAGTAATATGGAATTTTAAAAACTTGGAAAAAATTAATATGGTATGGCAAGTAATAAAAAATTCCTTCGAAAATATTATTATTTTTTGATGCATGATAGAATTATGGTTCACCTTCAAAATAATTATGATTTGTTGGAACTCTAACAGTGGCTTCATTTTTGCGCCAACAATGAATTGTACAAAAAAAAATTAAGCGATTTATAAAAGAGCACAGTACAATGTAGGTTTCGAGGAAGTGTACAAAAAATGTCGTACACAAGACTATTGAAGTTTTAGAAATAATCTTATTAACAATGCTTTATTTTTATTTTAAAAAATCACATTATCATAAGCAAAAATGGATATCACTTTTATAGAGAGATACAGTGTATGAATCATAGAAGTAAGCTGGGAATGATGTGACTTGACGTGGGTTTCGAAATATAAAAACAAAATTTTTTACCATTACTTTGAACTCCAGTTGCTCACAAGATATATTTATTATTACATTTTAAGACTTTTCGTCTACCAAAACCCACCCTTATCGCGGGGCGGAAGGGGGAAAAGATGACTGTTCATCGACAATGGTGTCATGACCTCGATTGAACGGCTAGATTAAAATTGCTCGTGATGGATTGGACACAAGATGTGGAAAAGGGCATTTTTTATTTCGCGCTAAAATGAATTGGGCAGACCCTTATGCGATGTAAGATCGTTTGGTAGTCACGAATTTTCAAGTCCCATTCGCGTCCAGCCCATTTTTGACTTTCTGTTCTGCTTAGCGTGAAGTATCAATCATTCGTCCTCGAACGAATTTCAGTAACCAAAGATCTTAATTTTTTTACTTTATTGACTTACAAGACATACGTATTGTTAGCCTTCCAATAGCTGAAGTCCTAAGATGTTTTTCATTGCCGAGGTTCGATGCAAGACGAATTCATATTTGTGGCCTTGCCGATACCTAAAGGTATTAATTTTTTAGTGATGATAATCGAGAGAATAAATCCATATAGGTGGATTCGCAATATCTACAGACATTTATCGGTCGTTGCGATTGATGCGAAACAAATCCATATCTCTGGCCTTTCGATATTTTCAGATGTACGTTTCTTTCCGTCGAGAAACCAATGGAAAATCATTATTTCTAGCTATTCAGTACCTGAGCTTATGAGTTTCTACTTACCTGTTCACGGAAGTTCCATCTTGTTTGCTTTCCATTCTGTTTAGTCTAAACTATTATATTATTTGATTGCCTCTGAACAATTTTTTGGTTGGTGGTAACCAAAGATGCTTATTTTTTTGGTTAATTGATTCAAAATAAATTCTCATTATGGGCATTTCCACTCAATATCTAAGAATTTTCCATTACCTTTTTTCGAGCGAGAAAAATCCGTATTGTTGACCTTGCGATACTGGTAGGTGAGAATTTTTTGTTGTCTGAGATCGAGTAAACAAATCCATAGATTTAACTTGACGATGCTTTGGCATTTTTCATTTATTTTCATTCCATTTCATTTTGTTCCTCGCCTGTGGTCGATGAAAGAGCATGCCATATTTTTTGCCTTTTACTTTCTACATTGCAAAGTTTTATGTTGACGAGCTCAACGTTCTGCTCGCGCTTGCCTCATCCACAATTTCGAAAAAAAAATTCAAGATAAAATTTGCGACACCAAATCCCATGGTCAAATTTATTTTTGCCTCTAAAAAGGGTGCTTCGTTTGACGTTATCAAAGAACTTTTTGAAGTTAGAATTTGCGACACGAAGAACCTTCGACGAATTTGTTTGGGTTTGTTTGGGTTGCTAAATAAGCTACAGTTCACACCACTATACTGTTTTACCACCAACTCTACTAATACTGTTATGTTATGTCAATCAAAAATCAAGTTGAACGTATTTAAAGATACATTTTGTTAAGCCAACCGAATTTTGGATGGATAACGATTTTTTTTCTCTGTACGTACTTCTCTAGGTATTCTAATGCAGATTGACGCGAATTTTTGTTTTTCGTTCTAGGTAAAAAATTGTGGATGCTCAATGTCACACCGCGGAGGGCCGAAAAAAAGATAAAAGAAAATATTAGCAGTCGGTCATTTTTTACATTAAAAAAAATATATTTCCCAACAGCTTGATATTCATACTAAATATATGTGAAATTAATTTTCTGAGCGAATCACTTTTGCATACGAAAAAAAAATTGTTAAATTCGCACATGATTTTATATACCCGTTACTGTGGCCTACGGCCTTAAGTTTCGTTTTTCAAAAGTTTAGCGAACAAACGTTGAGTTTTCACCGAGTAGTAATTTTTTTTTACTCAAGTGACCGGCGATACTCTTCCTAGCCCTACTCGGCGTCAAGACGCCGCGTCTCTAGATTTTTCGCCTCGCGTTCGCACGTAACAGATTTAACTGTAATTTCAAAACGTCTCCGTCTATTCGCATCCGTCCCGAATCCACTTTCCGCGCGGGCCGTTAATACGTTTTATCGGATGGAAAAAATGGCCGCGAAAAATAGAAGCAACGAAAATACGGCAGAGGAAGTTTCGTACAAATAAACTGGGCTCCCGCGTGGATGATGTACATTGACAAGTAGGGCAGGTACGGCCGTATATTTATGAGTGCACCGGACCGACAGACACGAAGCGAAAGCGAGTATGAGTAATTCGTCGACATATAAATACACTCCGTAAATATGGGAATGGGAAGTGCGCGCGTGTCGGGCGTTCCGGCGCTCATTCGTCGCATATCGAGCCTGTCCACGGGCTTGCCGATATGAGATATCGCGGGTCCCGTGTGATAATCCTCAGGCCGAGTCACCGAACGATATGTGCGCACATATATGTGTGTGTATCTATATATATTCCGGAGGACGAGCCATACCTCATCTCATCGCAATGGAACGTCATTTGTCTCCCTCCCCGCCCCCTTTCCCCTCTCCTCTACATTCGAGGGTGCGACGTATGGCACTCTCGACACACGCGTCCCTCGTATATACGGCAAGTCCCGAGGACGCAGACTACGCGTGCAACATATAGCGCTGCCCAAACCCGCCACCCCCCCCCCTTCTGCCGTGCGAATTTTTGCACCGAATTCTTCGGCACAAGTGCCGCCGCGTTGCCCACACCAAAAAAACGTATAAAATAGAAAAATAAAAGCGAGAAAAAGCCTCAAGCTTCTTCATCTTCGATCCGAAGGAACGCGGTCGGGGAAATGCCTCCTCCCTGCGACCTCCTCCTCGTGCCTCAGTCACGGGTCAACTACAAAAGCATGCGACCATCGCGCGGGCAATCGCGCGATCGGGCCGAGGTGAGCCGCACAGCATACCCCTCTTTTCTTTCTCCATTTTTTTCATTTGTCATTTGTTTGCCCCGTTCTTTTTTTTTTTAACTCTTTTTTTCTATTGGACTTGCGTCGAGAGCGCGTATATACGGGCATAAAGGCAAAACTATGTATACGAGTACCCATATGTGCGTGTGTGTGTGTGTGTGTGTGTGTGTGTGTGTGTGTGTGTGTCCACCAGGAGCCCCTAATCGTTGAATCAGCGAGAAGCACGACGAAACTGTACGATATTGCCGTATGGCCGCCGCGGGCGCGCGCTATTTCACAGCGAACCATTCCGTACAGGATCGCGAAACGATACTCGACAGAACAAGAGAGACACCAGTGGCGAAAGGAACCCGCGACAAAATCCACATATGCAGAAGAACAATTTACCAATATTTATATATACACATATACATACACATATACACATATGTATGTATATATAGTACACATTGCTTTGGCATAGGTGGCTCGTATCAACGACCCGTGGAATGACCCAAACTCGCGTTTGAACCTTCGGCATCGAAAGATCCCTCCGAAGCTCTCCGTCTCTCTCTTTCTCCCTCTTATACGACATCGCGGTTATTTTCCTGTATACACACGCGGGATATATTTATGTGCATGTACACATGGCTCTCGCGGCTTCGTTCTGCCACGACCGCGTATACGGATATCTGTCGGGACGTTTCTATTTCGTGGCATTAGCATTAATCCACGTCTGTATGTGTAGAAAGTGAAAGAGCGAGAGAGACATAGAAAGGTCGATCGAGGTAGATGTAGAAAAATGTATGAAAAAGAGGCAAAGATCTTGCGAGTCAAAAGATACCGCGAAACGGTTTTGCGATACACAGAGGGCAAAAGAGAGAGAGAGAGAGAGAGAGAGACAGTGAGTGGTCGAGTGGCGGGGCAGGGGAGGGAGCCCCCGTGGCGGCGTAACCGAGACTTTGATAATATCTGAGAAATTCTGTGTGTCGCTGGGCTCTCGGGCATGATATACCCCCGTTTGAACATCGGGGGTTGTCAACACCGCTGTTGCGCTCGCGTTCACCACGTACGACTCCGCGTATGGTAGCCATAGCTCCGCTTTATCGAGGAAACGAATCGCGAATATACGCGCGACTGTGCGGTGTACACTAACGTACAATACGTCGGTACATATGTTATATATATATATATATATATATATATATATATATATATATATATATATATATAGACGTAAAGGTAAAATCTATTCCATCTCCTTTTTATTCCGAGATTCGTCGTACATATTAGTATATCTGACGTATCGCACGAATGTACGAGAGTATTGAAACGATTCAACGTATATTTGCGTGCTCATATATGTATATATGTGATAAAAAAGGGTCGGGCGCAAATGATACGAGGATCGGTGGCGGGTGCGGCCACGTATACCCGCCACCATACCATCTCCAACGACTCTCTCTCTCTCTCTCTCAATCTCTCTCTATCGTTCTTTTCGTGCACACATGGCGATTCAGATGATAGTTACACGTACGTACTCGTGGCCAGTGCAAACCGCATCGGTATGCCGTACATGTATTTAGGGGCACGCCGATATATATATATATATATATAAATATATATATATATAAAGCTATGTGTTTATACACGGCACATACGGCTGGGCGAAGGGCGAGTGCGCACATAGGGGCGAGAATACGCGAGTTCAGGGGGGTCAGTCGTATTAATATCGCATATCGGACAGCCGCACGTACACGAGACAGAGAGAAACGAAGAGCGCAGTCGGGCCGGAAAAAAAACGGCCGGCAAGAAAAAGAGTGGGGGGGGGGGTGGATTGGAGAAAGAGAGAAAAAGTAAGTCCGCGAGAAGTCTCTCAAAACGTCGTCTGCTCCGTTATCTTGCTTGTCGTTGTCGCCGTTGCTCGAACACCAGCGGAGCAACGTCGCAAGATATGAAACCATTCTGCCGAGAGGGAGTGCTCCGCAAATACTGGGGTATAATTGGAACCCATCTAACAAACACGCTATCCACACTCCAATCAATCTGTGGGATTATGTCCCCGAGCCTCTCACTCTGTCCCTTGCTCTTGCTCCGTCTCATCCCTCTAGCCGCCGTATAGACGTACAAACGCGTTGGGTTGGTTATAGGCGTCGTTTCACTTTGTCGGATTCTCGGGCGTGCTTCCTTCGCGTTTCTTCGCACCGCTCCTACACGCGTGTATGTCCGTCGAGTGCAATCTGCGCGCGACCGATCGAAGGGATGACGAGAGAAGAGGAAAAAAAAAACGCACGTGAGTCTCCCTCCTCGGAGCGCCGAGTAGCCGAGCTTGCTCGTACGCGTGTCAAGTGGAATATATGCGAAAGCAATAGTAACGCATTTCGGGAAGATGCATTACTCGTGGATGTTTGGACAGGATGGCTGTATACATTTGTGTAATGCAAGCGACGAAATTCACGCACCGCCGAGTATGCTGAGCAACGATATCATCTTCGAAACGACCATATGTGTGTGCATGTGTATGTGCGCGTCCGTGAGTGAGTGTGAATAGGTACTCTATATAACTGAGAGACGCACCCTCTAATATCCTCCTTTCTCAGCAATTTCCGAAATTAATAGCCGGCTAAGTGGCGGTTAAATTATTGCCTCGTAAATATCTCGGCGCCCTCGACTCTCTTTATATATATATATATATATATATATATATATATAAAGCGGCGATCCGCGACGATCCGCGACGTTTCCGTTTCTGTCCCTGTCGGCATGTCGGGGATGAGAGAGGGTCGTCTGTCCGTCCCCTTGCCCCCCCCCCCCCCCGTCTAGGTCCTTCTTTCTCGCGCTTCTTCCCGAATGGCCATAGCCATTGGTCATCGCACCCAACACGAACCTCAATGTACGTGTGCCCACACACACACGCGCGTACCTATATATTCGCAAAGTCAGTAGCATTCGCACAGATATCTCGCACCTTGAGGATACCTCGTCGCAGGATCACACAGCGAACGAATTCTTTCGAGTCTCACTCTACGTCGTGTTCGTCGAAATTTTTACGGATATTCTCGCATATCCGATCGCGCGCGAACGCCGCGTGAAATAAATAATCCGAGCGAAGATACTTTTCGAACGTAAACGGAGAAAACAAAACAAACGAGGAAGAAGAAAGTAACGCGTGTACGTCGCGATCGGAGCTTGCGTTGTCGGCCATCTTCTCACGGATGGACAACCCTCCCGGCCGCGTTTTTCTCCTCGACGCGGAGAACAATAATTCCGGCAATTAGATCGCGGCTATGCGTTGTACCTACTCCCTGCGTTCCTCGTATGTCCTTTTTTTTTCACGGACCTCCCGCCCTTCGGCCGTTTTGTTGGTTTTTTTTCGTCTCGCCGCCGCGGGCATTAGGCACAAGCGTCAAGCAGGAGAGGACGGCACGAAGAGAGGACGAGCTCGGTCGGTAATATATAGTCCGATGTTTGGCCGTCAGGCCCGAGAGGGCGGCAAGGAGAAGGTAAGGGTGTTACGCTCAAGGCAGGAAGGCAGGAGAGAGAGAGAGAGAGGACTACCTCGCGCGCCCGTAGAGAATTTGTGTGCCCTCTCGCGAAGAGTGAATAAGAAGAGGTGGTTGATGTTCCCTCGTGTATATATATATATATATATATCTACTACTAGCTCTGAGAGGATAGGGGTATGAGGTGGCACACACGAGGAAGAGTCTCATGGCGGCGTTGGCGGTGGCGGCGTCTCCACCTTTTTATTGTGAGCGCCACAGGCAGAAGGCAGCTCGCAACGAAAGAGCGGTGTACGTGCCGCGGCTTTGGCTTCTGGTCTCTCTGGTTCATGCTCCATACAACAATGTCCACATATATATGTACATATATATGTGTAGATATACAATGGTAGTAGAACACTTTGGAGGCTGCGTTGCCTCGTCGACCGCACACTTATTCGTTTCTCTCTCTCTCTCTCTCTCTCACTCTCTCTCTCTGTCACTCTCTCACTTTCCGTGTCTCTCCGCGAAACCTTTTCCAACGACCAACACTGCCAGTTGAGTTTATTTATCGGCGGTTGGCCGCGTTGAGTGGGCGCTAGCTCGCATTTTAATTGCGCTCTTATAGCACCAACAAGGGTGGCTCTGAGAGGGGCGGCGGGGGCGGAGAGGGCGGAGGACCGAACCGAGACCAACGGAGGGTGGGAGGGAGACAGCACACGAAAGCAGCCCTCCCCTCGGCCCTCTTCGCCAACGTT